>NQII01010373.1:3956-44732 GCA_002778355.1 Clitarchus hookeri | reverse complement strand
TCTACTGAGGTTGGGAAGATCAATGCTTTTAGTTTGACAACTCAATTTTTTCGCCGTTAGCTAAGCGCTAGTGTCACATGTGTACCAGATATTCTCTTTTTTCTACGTTGAAAACCCTAATTAATCGCAACAATCATAAATCAAATATAAAATAACTTGAAATTGGAATTATAGGTGACTTCTTTGGAACACTGCGCACCTAGCGGTGGAAATTTTCCCTATGCCAAACTCTTCCATAAGAAATCTCGTTTTGTCCCTAACCTGAGTAGAATTAAGCTTACCAGACAAATGTTTATTCTACTCAGGTTAGGAACTGAACGTGATTTCTAATGGAAGAGTTTGGCATAGGGAAAATTTCCGCTGCTAGATGCGCATTGTTCCAAAATATATTTTTTACTGANTTCTAATGGAAGAGTTTGGCATAGGGAAAATTTCCGCTGCTAGATGCGCATTGTTCCAAAATATATTTTTTACTGAAAATTTTAAGCTACGTATTAAAATAATTTTTTTTATTTAGTTACACATATATGTTATGTTTTGTTTAGATAATTACATTAAGTTATCCTGTTCTTTAACGTAGAAAATAGAGAAAATGTGGTACATTGCCGACACAAGCGCTTACCTAGTGGCGAAAAGTTTTGGTTGCCAAACGTTTGAAACTGATCTTAACTACCTGTAGGAATGTTGTTGAAACATATCAAAATGTTTTACATTTACTTTGATGGTTTAATTTTAATTGCCAATAATACCTTTAGTTCCTGCATCCCATATTGCATTGCTCTCACATTTTCCATTCTCGTTGTTTATAGAAACCTTCACAAGCGCTCATTTTTATAACTTTATCCCTGCATTCTTGAAACTAAGATATATTCCAGGATATAATGCCGTTACTTTTAATATTACATTTACCTATTACATATTTTTTGGTAAATCTCATTTTCCAATGATATTATTTTTGCGAAAATTTATATATTTCAAACAATATAATTTTTTTTTTATTTAAAATGTATATTTTTGAGTACCAATAAATTTAATTACTTAAATTTTACGCCCAATGGCCTTTCAAAACAGGCGTTACAACAAACCATTTCCATACATTTACCTGCGTAAATAATTCGAGTAGGCTATGTACACTGAAGAGCCAAAAAAACTGGTATGGGCGTGCGTATGCAAATAACAGAGGTGTGGAATCAATCAGAGTTACGCGATGCGGTCGGCAGCTAAATCTGTCACTGCTGCTACAATGGCAGGTTATCAAGATTTAAGTGAGTTTGAACGTGGTGTTATAGTCGGAGATGGGACATAGCATCTCCGAGGTAGCGATAACATTTGGATGTTCGCGTACGACCATTTCACGAGTGTACCGTGAATATCGGGAATCCGGTAAAACATCACATCTTCGACACCGCTGCGGCTGGAAAAAGGTCGTGAAAGAACAGGACAAACGACGACTGACGAGAATCATTAAAGGTGACAGACGGGCAACCCTTTCTCAAATTGGCGCAGGTGGATTTGTGGACTGCCCTGCAGGATTCATGGTGCGAATTGCCTCCTGCATTCCTTCAGACATTAGTCGAGTCCATGCCATGTCGTCTTGCGGCACTTCTGCAGGCTCATGTTTAGGGGGGGGGGGATACACGATATTAGGCAGGTGTACCAGTTTTTTTCAACTATATTAATTGTTTATCCTTCTATATGGTTTATCATAGTTTCGCTTAAATTCATTTCACATGTCAGAACTATCTAGTGAAACAGATATTCGAATACTATAAACAACCAAGTTATACATATGAAATCGAATGTCCCTATTGTGTAACATAATCGAGTGCGTGAAATAGAAAATATCTTTTATCTTCCAAAACACTTAGCCAGCAGGTCCGAATATTTATTTGAGCATGCTTTCAACATAGGCTAAGTGTTGNCTTTTATCTTCCAAAACACTTAGCCAGCAGGTCCGAATATTTATTTGAGCATGCTTTCAACATAGGCTAAGTGTTGATTGTAGCTACAGATAAGTGACAAGATAAATGTGGGCGTCGCCTTCTATCTACACAGGTATACAAGTTATAGTATATAACGTGAAATATCGTAAGTTTTTACTTCGCAAAGCCTCCACGTACTTTAAAACTAGTTCTTAACTTAAGAAACACTGAAGCATTATTTTTTATTTAATACCATTCCAATAATATCTTAAAATACAAGAATGAAATAGCGTAGAGGTCATAGTTAGTAATCTGCGGTATCAAGCAGCATCAAAACAATGAAACAATATGGTTCCCTAAAACTAAGAGCAAAGTGCAACAGCAGTTCATTTAATTAAGTTATTTTAAATTTTTATCTCCTTGTTATCTCTGGCACACTGGCTAGATCAACTCACATGTTCTCGGTCTCTTCAAGAAAAAGCGGCACGTTCATTAAGGCAGCGGCCTACAACTGCTACGGTGAATTTACCACACTTGCGTTGTGACATGACGCTTGCGTTTTCTCGCCCCTGGGGCATAGTCTTCCCTCACTATTNGTGAATTTACCACACTTGCGTTGTGACATGACGCTTGCGTTTTCTCGCCCCTGGGGCATAGTCTTCCCTCACTATTTATGTATATGTTTCTGTCTCCGGGGTGCTAGACATTCTTCGCATCAGTACTGTAACCAGACAACATATAACAATTTATGTTTATATTTTACAAATGAAGTGGTTTCAATGCAACCTTTAGAGTAGGTTATTTATTAAGAATAATTATAGAGTACTATAAAAATGATAAAAAAATTTAAATTAGGCCATATATAAAGTAGAAATTTAGTTTCTCAATTTCGATATTTGTTATATATGGTTTTCTCCATAATTGCATAAAAATGTTTAAATTAAAAATAAAAATTTAGTTCTAGGCCACAGTAGTACAAATAATGCAGTTGCGCTTTCTAAGTGAAGAGGACACGAATATTCTTAGATGCCACCTTAGGAAATTAATATTCTTGATCATCGGATTATTTTTTCCCCTTAAAAACTCTTTATAAAACGCACCCTGAACCCCCTCTGGAAATCAGCCATAAAATATTTCCGGGCACTTTGGTATTTGGAAGGGTGCGCTCGCTAAGGGCCTTGGACAAACGGAACGAGTTACTTTGCCTGCCGGAAGAATTTCTCCTGGTCTACCCACTTTGCGAAATTTCGACCGTATTCAAGTATTTGCCGGCCTACCTGCAGCATGACAGAAGACATACGGGTCTCCCTCCCANGTATTCAAGTATTTGCCGGCCTACCTGCAGCATGACAGAAGACATACGGGTCTCCCTCCCATGCAAGGAGTGTTTCAAGAGATGCGCCACCTCGGTTCCCGACACGCCGCATAGCAGGGGTTGGTGCAAGGCCCGCCGAGAAGCCCTCGCGACGTCTGCGCCCGTGGAAGACGACTTCCGCATTGAAGACGACATCACAGTTGAAAACTTCTTCCTTGTTGAAGACGCCCTCCCCGTAAAAAACGATGTCCGCGTTCAAGTTATCTACCCGCATGCTGTTCCCGTGGAAGATGCTCCTCTTCAAGTAATTTACTGGCAAGCACTGCCCGGAGTGAAAACCAAACCAGAACACAGGTGCCCGATGTGTATGGACATCGATAAAGTTTTAAATTTCTTTGTAAACAATTTTTGAAACTCGGGGTGTGCATAGGTATCTAATTTTTTTATATTACAAAAAAAATCTAGTGAAAAATAATGATTTGTAACATCGAAGGGTTACGCTTGATGGACTCTTACACTATCAAGCAGATTGCCATCTCGTACAATGACGAAGACGAGAAAACCTGAGTCTTAACTTTTTTTTCCTCCTTGTCCACCGCACCGTGCAACAGACGTACGAAACGCAAGGACTAAGGTGCGACGAGGGGAATATTCCGTACGAGGAAATTCCAGCGATGCTGGACTCTGTAATAATTCTCATATTATCCTGTGTATGTTTGAAAGACGCAAAGAGTCGGTGGTTCGCAATGCGTGCCCCTTTGGAACGAACTTTGTAGTACTTTACAAGCATTGCTACTGCGCGCCGTTTCAACAGATCGTCGAGACGTACGTCACAAGACTTCACGAGTGCAAAAATCAAAGATACTGCTGTGTCCCGTGCAACGCCGAAGCCCTAAGATTGTGGAGTTATCATATCCCGTGGTACATAATAAAAAAATACCGTGAGGAACCCACTGTACATTTAAAAAAAAACATTACGGTTGTAATACCCTGGATGATTCAGAGAAGAAACACGTAATCAAAGTATTCCTTGTGTTATGCAGAATAATAATAATATTGTATTGTGTGTGCATAAATTAATATGTTTAAAAGAATGTATGGATTTTATTTTAACTCTAGTTATGTCCTGCTCACGTAAGTATTATGAAAACACTGTTGACAAGGAAAAATATTTAGTATATCAGATTTTTTATATTTCAAATAAAAAAAAGATTAGTTTATAGGTTATGCGATAGTTAAAAAAATATTCAATGAGACTCTAGCCGTCACTAACTTAACGTATATATATACACATATATTACGATTACAAACGTAATCACTAAAATATATATAGAAGATTAAAAAAAAAAATAATTTGTCTTGTACGGATGCGTTATGCTGCTCTCTATGAAGTAATTATGTCTCGAAAACCCCAAAAACAGAGTGAAAACCGCTTAACTACCCCTCACGGTATGCGATACACCCAGTGAAGGATCCCATGCATTACCCTAACCTACGCATAGACTCCCATCATTAACAGCTTTTCCTCTCCAAGTTTAAAATCAGTACATTAGGAAATTTAGGCAGCTGGAAAAAAATACCCATATGGTTACTCCATGTGCAGCGATTTTTCTAGCACCTATTGCCAGCATAAAAAAAAAATATTTGTACGCATAAATTATGCGCATATAGTAAGTTTTGCAGGGAAAAAATTATATACAGTCAGGAAACGCTAGCGTAAAACACCCACCACAAATACAAAATCATAAAAAACAGTTACGTTCAGCAAACAAATGTCTGTATTTTCATACATTCGTATGCGCTCGCTCCATTATAAGATATATGTCTAACCCACTGTAAAACACCCCCACCCCCTCCCTCAGAGTCCAACCACGCTGCTGCGTGACTTTAGCCGAATAAAAAGTGGCTGCGAACATATGTATGTATATGTGTGCGGCCTCTAGTCCAGCAGGTGTTAATAGTATACACTCTTTATGAATTACGCTAACTAATATATAGTTTTACTTCCAAGATACTAGTCCACCATGCATATTTATACCACAATACGAATTCAACCAAAAACACGCGCATACACCTCTCATTCCCCACCCTTCAACCTCGTCGAGATATATAAGGAAAAATTTCACAAGTGCGAAAAAATTAGAGCATATTGCTACCAGTGCATTACGAAGACCTGGAAATTTTAGTGTGATGTTAATCACTTTCGAATGTAGAAAATTTATTCTACGTCAAATTTTTTTGTTAATATATTAAGCTCGAACTCCGCCTTTGATTTATTTTGTATAAAAAAAATGAAGTATGGAATTTTTATTAATTCTGGTGAAACCAAAGTTACTTTGTGATGCTGTGAAACTTAGAAATAAAGAGGGGAAAACGATCATTCTTCACTTACCCATACGTCACACACACACACACACACACCTACACCTACACATACACATACACATACACATACACATACACATACACATACACCTACAGAGCTCGAAATATCCAAATTGCGGGCAAAACTGATAGCCGCATTACAAAACTATTAAGACAAAAGCCTCCTTAAAGAAGTGGTCACGAGTTCCATTACAGAAGTAAACAAGAGGCACGTGCAGTCGTAATATGATCTCGCACACACGGCCAGCCGCGCTGCACCAGGTGTTCAATTGGCATATACTCTAGCGTTGTTCTCAGAGAACTCGACATTGGCATGAGCAGTTTCGACAAACAGATTGAGTGTGTAAGGGGACATCAACAGGTCCCCCCCCTCCTCCCTGTTTCCGACGAAGACTCTGGGCACATCCGGAGGAGTTTTGTAAGAAGTCCACAACATCCTACTCGTCGTGCCAGCCGAGAGCTAGCCATTCCCGCACACGACTGTCTGGCGTGTTTTACGACGGCGTTTGTTGTTCTAACCACCCAGGGTTGAACATGTTGAACTCGTACACGCCCCACGCTAATGTTACAAACAATCACATGCGGCGTCTTGTACGTTGATTCGTGAAAAGAAAATGAGAGGTGAAAGTTTTCTTTTATGCTTAGTCTTCAGTGACGAGGCGACGTTTCATCTCAGTGGTTCGATGAACCACCATTAGGTAAGGATATCAACATTCCACCAGTGCGCCATAAATGGCATGCCAAATGCCAGCAGTTAACCATAACGGGGCTAGTTGTGTTGACCCATGCGTTTTCTAGGCCTGCAGTCATTCAGTAATGTCGTCAGTAAAACCTTAGACTGCCGTTTGTGTCTTGCTACATGGGACATGTATTCAACTCTTTACCGAGTGGTTCTCTGTTCCTTACTTAAAAAGATACAGGTTTTTGAAATCGGATGAATTAAAAAAAAACTGTACAAAATAATAATAATTTAAATCTTTTAGTTTAAACTCTGAACCTGCTGTAAACGCGCCAGTTTCCCAGTTAAAATATAAACAAATAAAAATGTATTTGCAGGGTCTGTTGCGTCAGAAATAGATTTTAAAAATCTCCCTCTTTTGATAGCCTAACAACAGCTGTGGTAAATGGTGCACAGGGAAAGTTGCCGAAGATTCAGAGTATGTTTTAGCTATGATTAGTACAGATTAAATTCTCCTGCGAAGTAAATATGGTGTTCAACACCGGAATGTTTAGATTCTAGCATAAGTGATGGTCGAAGAGAGGGTTATTCAAAGGGCGGGTTAAAACTAAGGGAATGTGCTCATAGCACTGAGAATTCTTGAAAGTAAATGGAACCTCCTCTTGTGTGTATATCCGCTTTACTTTAGTATTTTCTAGAAATAATATGGATTCTTGGCAGAATACTTTCATTTCCCTACATCCCACTGCATGAAGAGTATTTCGTTTGTGCTCAAAATCGATTTCTCATGAGATACTAAAGAGCGAAGAAATTTGTCACCAATAATTTTCGCGAATACAATGAGAATGGGGCAGATAAGCGAAAATGCAAGTTATTTCTTTTCTCTTAACCAGGAAAATTAATTTATATTTTTCCACACATGTTTTTTTACATAAATTTTATTTATTATACATTATTATGTGTATGATATTTTAGTATGAGGCAGGGTAAGAGATAGGCAGGGTGATAGAAGGAGAGGGAGGGAAGTGTAGACGGATTATTGGGCTCAGTTGTTCGGCGTTTAATAGATACAATCTAACATGTGAATAGAAAAAAGAAATTAAAAATGGTTTTGCGAAAACTGATAGATTTATATAACTATCCTCTTTCCAACTACTAAAATTAGAATTAAAATCTGTAACCAGGAAAAATAAGAACGTAGGCTAACACGGTGGACGTCGCTGTGTTCAATTTGTTGTTTAAGCAGGATACGGTAAGCGCCTCTTACGTGCAGGAACCCCGGTTGACGACTTGCGCCAGGGCCTCGGTGACGCGCACGGCCTATGGCGGGCCTACGAGAGCGATACTGCTCCCCGGAGGGGCGTTAAGCGGCGAAAGGGCGCGCGTACCTCGTAGCGGCAAATCACACCCGCCGATCGAGCTGGAGTGCCGCACCCTTGCCCCTGCCATTGTGCGTTCCGGCAGAGCGTGGAACTGATGCAGCCTCCGGGCTTATCAGCGAGTTCATCACTCGGTACTCCTGCTAATGATGAGATCCCTAACTGGTTCTAATAGCCCTCCAAACTACAGGCTTTGCGTCCCCCTTTAGTTTCTCTACCTATGTAATCTGCATTGAAGTGGCATTATTTACTTGCTGACCTCATAGTCTCGTTTTTCTGCAACCGTCAAATTATAACAATATGTATAATTCCCGTAACGATTTTAAGAAATAATAATTAATTAAGAGACATGTTTAACTACAGTTTAATACAGTCTAATTTCTTTGTAATTATTATAATCAAAAAACAAATTGTTGAGCTACTAAGTAAGCAGTTTTTCTAAGTATTTATATTACAATGAACCTAAACATGACTCAATACATATGCAAAACATATTGTAATCTTTTAAATATTTTATACCAGTTTCTAGGTACAAGACAGGTTTATAATGTTACGAGGGAAGAACTAAAGTAAATTATGAAGACAGAATAGGTATTTAATTGAAATATTGTGACATGCATTAAATATAAGGTATTGGCGACGGAGGTCTTAATTAAATACAGTCTGTGACTAACCTGAATGATACAGTGGCCGGAGGCTGAGTGTTGAGTCGGAAGGCGACGAGTGGCAGGCCAAGCTGCATTTTGAGGGCTTCATCTCAACGTGGGTCCTCAGACTGACAGACCCCGTACAAAGTGTTGCCAAGTGTTATACAGTTTCTGGTGGCGTAATTGTCCCAAATTACGTGCCGCCAGGAGGGGAGATCTGCTAGTGCTTCGCTGAAATGTTTAATAAACTGTTATTGTTGTAATGTGTTTAGAATTCTTCGCCTGGCCTGGATACTAACGCCTCGCTTGGCTTGTCCACGTTTACTGAATCATAACATCTCCCCCAATGTCAATCAAAAAGAGATGTGCTCTTCTCTTAGTAGATAAAGCGGAAGAAGTGGGCCTCCTCAGGCTATTGGAATTCTGCCAGTCAAAGCAAGACGCCAGCTTGCTAAACTAAGTAGATTTAGTCTACGTTATTAATCTAAAAAGCTGCGTGGTTGCTTTAATGACAGGCCTGAGACTCTGTCCGTCGATCTCTCATATGCCCATGAAAGGCCGTGCTGTCACGAGACCAGGAAACTAAGATTCTGTAACTCGTTTAGTGGGTTTGCAACAAAAATGCAGCCCGACAGACTTGGGCCAAATCATTGATCCGGCGGCGGGCTGCTGTGTGTATGTTTCAGCTGGGCTCCTGGCCCGTACTTATAGCTGTTAACCACTGTGGCTCTATCTTAATAAATTGACGTGTAGGTGTTATCGACGAGGGAGTGAAGCTCCCCACCAGTCTCCCGACTGGCGTGTTGTAGTGTCGTGATGTACGTAGAACATGTTGTAGTGTTGTTTGCCAAGTGGCTAGTTAAACTCGCGTGTAGTGCGTCGGCGAGTCGCTACAACCCGAGTCGCTGCTCATCGACAACCCAGCTTGTTCATCATCAGCCCTCACGGTAGTGCAAGTTAGGGTCCGGCCTCGAGCTTATTCTCCGGCCATTTCATCGTGTGGCGTTTGTGAAAAAAGTTGCATGTTATTAGTATACTTTTCTGGCAGCCTATGCACCAGGACTGTTGCCAGCCCTGGTTGAAACTAGGGTTAACCCGTGTAGTTGGTGTATCTACATCGGCCTCCCGAAGGGCATCATTTGTAGCTTGTCATAAAAACTATAAAACCGGCCTTGCAACCTTAAATCTATTATTTTAAATTTTTAAAGAATTTTATATTTTTTCTTCTGTTTTTTAATATCTTTAAGTTTTGATTTGATGTGTGAAATTTTTTAAAAAATTTTGTATTTTGCTATAAATTTTTATACTTTTTTTCTTAAGATTTTTTTGAATTTTTGAAACTAAAACTAACTTAAGACTAATGCCCCCTAACCCAGTCCTGACATCTCATGTGTGCCTCTCGGCCTGGATTCCTGAAGACAGAGTGGGGCGAAACTGTCTGCGAGTGCATCCACATGAGCTGCCGTGTCAGGGTGTAAGCATGAGTCGGGTGAGAGGACGCTGTGTGTGATTTGGGGCTGTGCGGACACGCACGGTGTGGTGAAGTGTAGTGAAGTGAGTTGAAATCGCCTTGGACGAAGTAGTTTTGTTAAATCTTGTCCCGGACCGATCGGTAAACTCCTACCGCCCAAGAGACTTGATGAATTTATTTATTTTATTTAACTGTGTATTTCTTTTGAATGTATCTTAAAATACTCAGGACTGTGTATGAGTGAGTTTACATTGTTAATTTTACCGCCGTGTGGTTTTTTTAAAACCCGGGGAGCTCCGCTCGGCTCCAGTGTTTCGTGGGAACTGAGCTAGAAATGCCTTTGTCTAGGTCGCTAAGATTAAAGGGCGCTCGCTCCCCTTAAAAATAAATAAATATCTTGGTTTATTGCGGGTCAATATGCTTAGGACTAAAAGGCCTCTGCATTTACCTTGGAGATTTGATGAACTTGGGGAAATGAATGGACATGGTATTATGATTTCATGGGCGAAATTGTGATAGTGTGATGCTTGGCCATCGGGGGTCCCCTCAGCACCATCCTCGCAACCTAAGCATCCTTCATGACGCTGCGTCTGCGAAGTAGGAAGGAGGTTGTAGCCACTGGGTGGTTTAGGTAGTTTTGTTGAATGTGCAGAAATATTTAGTCCCGGACCGATCAGATAATTCCGCCGGCCCAAGGGTAGTGTAAATGTAGTTTGAATTGAAATTCCCTGTTGTTCCCGTTGTATAGTGTAGATATTCTAGTTGTTTTGAGTAGTTATGAGGCTCCTGGCCTGTAGATCTCACTTGAACTGGTAGTGAAGCTGTCCAGCTGGGGTTGACCCACGCGGCAGGGCGTGATGCCGCCCTAGTCCGCAGGCAGCGAGCCGATCATACACCTGAGTATTTGGAGGGTGTGTTTAGGCACCTGAAGCAAGTTTCCCTGCCTCAGGTTCCTTGATTAAACTGTATACAGTAATGCGTGTTAAGGTGTAACTTTGTAGCCCCACAGCATGAAAGTCACCGGAACTGGTAGTGAAGCTATTCAGACGGGCTTATTCCACACGGTGGGCGGTGATGTCAGTCCTAATGCACAGGCAGAGAACTCTAAAGCCAGTCGATAATTCACCTGCCCACTCGGGGGATTAGTTAATGGATGTGATGCTTTAGATTTAAATTGACCCCATAATAGTATTATTTATGAGGAAAGCCGACTTACAGAATTGGTATAACCTTGAGTTGAAGTCCTTCCTGATTTTAAAAACATTAGGCTGTGCAAGGGTGCCTCCTAAATGGCTGAAATATTGGCCAATCCCTGGCTGCTTCCCTCCCGGTTGGCTGAGTTAGTTGGCCAATCAGAGATGAGTTCGTTTCTGTCATTTGCCCCAGCTAGTTTCGGTTGTTTTTGACAAGTGGTTCCCAGTAGTTGCTTAGTTTAAATCAATCTTATACATTAATGGTGACTTGATTTTATTTATATTTCAATTAATTCTGATATATATAGTTCCTTGTAAATTGAAACTTTAACTAGTTTACTACATTTATAGAATTCAATACTGTGCGTGGTTCTAACCAAGTGTTTTGGATGTGATGAAATATTTGGTCACTAATAGCATGATACATGACAGTACACTGTAAAACATTTCTGGTAAACGTCCTTACCTGTAATGGAGGTTTTCAACTTGCACAGTGTATGGAAATAGTACTACGTACCAAGCTAACACATGGGAATTTTTAGCATCGCTTCTATACAGAGTTGGGAACTTCCCGACGCATTTGACTCTTTCCTGGGAGCTATAGCAACGTTACCATTAAAGTATGGGAAAATATTTTACCATTCGCGCTTTGTCACTGAACGCATACAATGCTATGGTAAATATACAAATTATTTCTTAGAGTGTAGTTGTGACAATTTGTTACGTGGTTGGTTAGTGACTGATATAATTAGTTAGTGAGTGAGTGATATAGTTCATTCATTTATGAGGGTCTAGAAGAGCCGAATACCGCATTCGAGAGTGGATTTAAAATCGTCCAACGCTTTCCGCTTTGTATTATTTAATTAAGATTAATCTTTTGGCCTATGCGGTGTTTACATAGGATTAAGATTACATCCCCGAACACTCCTAAATGTTAATAAACCGTACTTAAGTCATAATATCACGTTTACAGTATTAAATGCCAGGACGATTAGTAACATCCTTCGGCTAACAGATTGGTATTACAGGATTCTGATGAACATCAATAGCAGTACTTAAATATTAAAGCTGTCGTTTACAACGCCGTTGTTGTTAGTAAAAGAATTGTTGATGCCGGATGGAGCGAAGCCGGTATTGCTTTCAGTTGCGACTACGGCATTCTGAACAAAACTCCTCCCGATATTGAGATTTCGACTCGAACTACGTGCGTGGGCGTTATTCAGTTGGAGCTTGTGTGCCCTGCCGCGAGAGTGCGCGTCGGAGCGTGGGAGCTACGTTTGAATGATCGTCCCGGAGGAAGGACGAGTGTTGCCTTGAACTAGAAGCGCGCGGGCGAGCCATTGAAGGCCATCTGGGCGTCTCTCCCCTCCACAAAACACACGCACACACACACACCTGGGCGCACCTCGGCGTCGCTAGCGGCTTAGGTTTCCAGCACGCACCATTTGCACCCTCCTTTTCGCCTCAAACATCCGGAGCCGGAGCTTGCAGGGTAGACGCCTTCTAATGGCGCCGGGCGACGCTGTCTCCCCTTGGCCTGATCAAACAAGCGACGCTGTCGCCACGGCGCCGCTTCCTTCTCGACGCCAATTAGACTCAATTACCGGGCCGGAACGTTTCGCCCGAGTTTCGGTCTTCTCTCGTGGCGTGGGCGCCGTTTGCCGCCGCGTCGGCTCGCTCACGCTGTTGTGCTCCTGCTCTAACCAGACCAGCAAACGGTAAGGGATACATGCTTGGTGTTACAGATGGATAAAACCAGAGAAGGATTTCACACCGAAACACAAAATAAAGTATGTATTAACGAACTCTTTTACTGTCTGCACACTCCTATAATTAGGGGCAGTAATATATCGCGAAAAGATTTCGAGACAAGACACAGTCCAAAGCACTGTAGGATCGTACAGCTTCTTTGATTGGCTGAAAAATGTTCTGGCCCGTGTCAACCGTTTGCGCACGAATCACGAAGGTTCAGTGTCGGAGTTACTTAGTCCTGAGTGGTTTGGTCAAAGACAGACACGGCACCAGCAGCCAATTGAGGTATAACAACACCCGAGGTGTGTATATAGTATTGAAGTCTACTGTGTGCTCAGATTTTAACGCGAAAAGTCACTGGCCCTACCTAAAATACATGCAATTATGGGACCAACGGAAGAGGAGCATTAAAAGATAGGGTATGATAAGTTAGAGGTAGCATGTCAAAGAAAGGATCTCACTCGGTCTCGAACTCTGGACTTTCCGCACTCCTCTGGTCGCCATCCACGTACCTTGGCACTCGCCGACTTCTCCGATGTTCTGCCTCGCAGTTCCATCCGTTGTTCGCACCCCTTGCGTGTTATCGCAATGATTCCTGATTGGCTCCCGCTGTGCCCTGGAGGAGGAGTCTGCTTCTTGATTGTTGAATTTGCAAAGGAATTCGCCGATGTCTGCTGTGCCCACATTTTCTGGTGTTCTTCTGCAGTTTGCTGCTGATGTTTATACATTCCATTCGGGCTCGATGTTATGGTACCTTTGTAAACGTGCCTGTGGGCAAACGTACCTTCGCAGGTGTTACTGTGACAGGGTGTGCAAAACGAGGCGATGCGTAATAACGTGCAGCACAACCTGCTCTTGTTTACCATCGTATCACACTGAGTCACTGCCAGTTCATCTCCTCACTTAAGATTAATGACTTGCCAAAGGCTGTGTTTGAATTGACTTTTTAGTATATTAATAGTTTTAGTATATAGCTCATACACGATTACTTAAAACTTTTCTGAAGCCCTGCTAGAGCCATATTTCCAGGATATTTCTCCGCCTCGTGTAAGCAAAGCTTAACCAATCCTAGAGCTTACACCAAAGGGTCTGCGCACAGCATTCGTGCGCACTCAATGTAATAGTATTTTGCACAAGAACTATTTATTACCAGGCATTACCAACACACCTGTTTTATCACTGTTTGTAGTCTACTTTCCAAAAAAAAGAAAGGCTTATAATATCACTTTCCTGTGTGTGTGTCTGTGTGTGTGTCCGTCCACTTTACTTAATGATGAAAGCCATATCTTTCCGACAAAGCTGAGAAAAAATATAGTCACCTCGTTGCATGATAGAAGTTTGTTATATTCTTGCCAACAGTTTGTTCTCATTCCATGAAATCTTCAGCTGTAGCTTATATTTAAATATTTTTGATACAGCTGCGGGAAAAGTAAATGAAATAGAGTGCGCCAGTGTTTAAAAGAATTAATGCCCCAATATCTGGTTAAAGAATAAACACAAGACATTTTTCCTGCTGTTATAGTTTTAAGCTCCGCCAGATTAATTATTGTAACCATTTTAAAAGGGGAAATTTACACTACAATAATTATTTCATAACTTTAAATATTTCCAAATTTTTAAGTTTTTTTAGATATTAATATGCTGTTTTTACCTGTTCCTGAAAATGGATTTTTCCATAGGCGAGTTAAGATATCTACATAGATTACTTCTGCATCTTGCAACTTTGAACATATCCCAGGCTAAAACGTTTATAGCATAAACAATTCTGAAAGGAAAACGACTTCTTATAAACTTTAATAAATTAAATGTATTACAATCAAAAGCTATTTATTCACCTTTATATAAATATATCACATGCGGCAAGCGCCATATCTGCTTTCGCACCAAGAACAGTTTATTGAAAAAATTAATTAATTATACAGAGAAATGTTTACTTATTTGGGAAAATTTGAAATGGTACAGTAATAACTGTGGTAAAACTTATTCTTTGTAATGACACAAGAGCAGTATTTGTAATACAACTAAAACAAATTTTGTAACGACCAGGAATTACTTTGTCACGAAGTCAAATTTACAAACCATTAAATTCTGTGATAATAATCTCACTGAAAACAAATTTATTTGTGCATGAATTCCGCGATGCTTAGTAATAGCTATTGGTTAGGGGAAGAGACATATTTTTTAATCGATCCTTTCAGCGTGAAATACTATATTTCCTTTTTCTTTACTTTCAATGCTCATGCGATCACGTCGGGGTGTGTAACCAACGGGACAGGCTGTAATGATAATTTGTTGGTTTGCAATATTAGTAATTCTCATCCCCCACAATGTTCATAAAACAATTAATTCTACAATTACAAAACTCTTCTATTCAACGGCTTAGTTTACCTACAGAGTTAGTCCTTCTGGAAGTATTCTTTGTATATATTACTGATTGTAGCGCTGCAAAAAACAAATGGCTTCTTGTTACCAAAAATATTTTTGCAAAAAAGAAAAGTTCTCTTTTTAGAAGGTAGTGACGTCGTTAATAAACAAATTTGTGAACACTTTCGTAGTAAACCGTGGCACTTATTTAAGTTTAGTAAAGTCAAGTACATTCAATCTTTACTGTACGATAATGTTGTGGTATATCTTCATGAATGATTATCGTTCATACTGCATGCAAGTAAATACAGAATTTGAAGTAGCAAAACAAAATATTGTTTAACTACGAAACATTATTTTCATAATGTATACTAAATTGGGCAATAAAAAATAATATGTTACATTTCTATGTATACTCCGAAATAACCCTAATAATTTTTACTCTGTACTTTTACTTTACAGTCCCTGTTAACTAAAATCTGGCAATCTCTTACTGTCATGCTGGAGTTACAAGTTTAGTGAAACTTTTTCCGTGCAATAATTCCGTGTTTTTCTATTAACTACAATATTAAAAATAATAAAACTAATAAAATATTAGATCTTCCATGACTTTAACACATTTTTGCTCCTAACAGCGATAGGGGCGTATAGATTTTTTTCATGTATGATTTATATTTATGCACAGGATGTCGTCCTATACAGTCTCACCCCTCTCATCACCCTCCCCCCCACCAAGTGAAAGGTTAAAAGCATCACATTTTCTTCTTGGGCGAAACACTTTCCTCGATAAACGCTCCAGGCGATTTTCGCTCTTCGTGTCGTGAATGGAAAGGAACCAAACCACTCGCCACTTGTTTAACCATGACACACCAGGGGGAAAACGGTTATCGAGAAAGCCTGTATTTTTACATTATTCAGTATTGCTAGTAAATCTCTTAACATTTCTGAGTTACTGGAAATACGAAATGTCTTATGTCAAAAATAACAAATGTAAAAAAAAAATTTATTATTACTACAATTGTGTTTCGTAAAAAACCTATATGACGGTCGTGATAAATTAGGCAATTAAAAATTCGTAAAAAAATGCAATGATACTTTTTTATATGTATTTACGTCTCAATCAACTGTTTTATAAATAAGACAAGTGATGGCTGAAAGGAGTTATAATATTAAACAGTATAAATACAGTTTTTACTTATCATATACTTTATTTATTTTTGTTACCACGTTTGATAATAGGCGAACTTTGCCAGAGGTAAAAAAAAATCCTGTTTTATTTGTGAAAAACGTATTTAACAGCGCTTTTTTTTCATATTTTTGTACTACCACTCTGCCCTCGTTTTTCACTGGTTTTTTTTTCTTCTTACCTGGTGGTTAGGCGGTTTGTGTGGCTTAGGGGATTTATTACTGCCTGCAAGTGGAAGCTGTTGTTTGTCGAAGCGGTTTTTTTTTTGTTTTTAGCGCGTACCACAGGTTCTAGTTGTATTTAGGTTAATTTAGTGCCTTGGTGGTAGGTGAGTAGGTTTATTAAGGAGTGAACAGTTGCGGTATCAACGGATTAGGATTACTTGTGACGGTGTTCTTCATAGATCCACACTACATAGTGAGATAGCTCGTGTTTCAAATTAAGCCATACCGAGAGAGACGGAGAGATCAAGAGAGCGAGAAAAGGAGGGGGGAGAGAAAGACAGTGTGAGTGTCTAGTGAGGATTGACACAAACTCTTAGTGATAAGTGTGGTGATTTCAATGTTGTGTAAGTTAGATAATAGGGTCTTCTAAACTTCTGAAGAATTCTTAAAAAACTATAACCTTTCGTATGCAAGATGATTGTAATCCATGGATTTTTCCGTTAGAAACCACCGCCTGTTAACAAACATCGTGACCACCGACCAAAACAATTTGGAATTAAAATTATGTGTAATTGATGTTATATTTCTTTGGTCATGTATGAGTTTTCTGTGTCTTTTTTTTTGTTCACTCGACACTCAAGACTACTGGCGTGTAATAGTCATGTATTTTATGCGTAAATTCAGAAATAGTAATACTCGTGACAGATTCATTTGTTGTAATAGTATCCAAGTTAATAATTTACATTCGAGTGTTACTACCACACATGGTCATCACTAGAACACATGGTGTACACAAACGATAAATCGGTAACCAGTAAATTTATGAAGATGTTTTCTTATCTTAAAGCTAACTAAAATATTCTAAGACCTCAATATAATGAAGAAAAAAAAATGTTCTCGTTTTCAAACTATTGTGTAACAGTAAACTTACACTGTAGTAATTAAATGTGTATATTTTAATTTTATGTGTATATAGACAAAACGGTAAGAATCATAATGCAAGTATGAGTATATAAATATAAATTTATTTGAAACTCACTATTTTCAAAATTAAGCCAAAACCAATTTTTAGTATTACTAATGCAAACTATTAACGGCTGATAATATTATAACAATAGTGCTTCCTCTCTTTGCTTTCTATTACCGTTGTTTCATTTGCACTGGTTACGGAAATCTGTAGGATAATTTTGTATCCGTTACTGAAAAATTACTTACATACTTGTAAAAATCATAGGAAATAAAAACAAACGCTTACTTTTTGTTAGTTAAGTCCAGTTAATTAAATTAGAGGAAAAAAATTATACCTAGTTCACGCAACATGCAAAATACGTGTTATAATTTTTAATTGCGTATAGTTATAGTAAATAAAATTGCAGATAACTATGGTTAGTGTGGCCTAGAAAATTACTCATTTTGTATTGGCAGCAGGATTCTGGTTCCTATTTTCTCTACGCTTTCCTTAAAATTACTTCACGTATAAATTTACCTCCTTAACGTGGTCTGAATAAACAAAATTAAAAAAAAAATTATATGTCATCTTCTTTAAAATAAAAAAAATCNAAAAAAATAATTACATGTCATCTTCTTTAAAATAAAAAAAAATTAAATTTTATATTTTTTCTTAAATACTGAATTTTTCCACAAACATGCAATTTTAATCAATGTATAATTAAACATAATATTATTCTCGGCAAAACTTTAGAACTGTGTGTATTAAATGCTGACTGTATATGTATTTACTTTGTTTTGGAGCATGGAGCGGGGAATGGAGGGAGGGGGGATAAAACAGTCCTTGGCCGAGACTGTCAGTAACTCATGTGGACGCAGGGAACTGTCTGAACCTACTGTGAAACCACATGGTCGCCGATGACGCAGTTGGAGTCTCCGCCTTGCGGTGACAGTTGCAGTCTGAATCAATCTCTGTCCATTCCCTTGCCGCCCCGCGTCGCTATTAATTAATGGCCTAATAAATTACGAGTCATAGCCAGGACATAACTCCCTGGGCGTGCCCCCACAGTATACTCTGGCTCCTAAGCCGCCGGGACAAGCGAACAACGTGACCCAGTTATCTGCGCGGTTACTGTCATCGTTACGTCCAGCGCACGTTACCAACTGCAGTTGGAAAGCACTGCTGGACATAGCCGTTTGTTATCTTCTTGTGAGAACACACACGTGCGTTGTGAAGATTGCTTGGAGATATTAAACTGGTTACATTAAAAAAAAACTTTTCTTACACAAATATGTAATTTCACGCAACCAGGTCATATCACAAGGAAGCGTCGATCTGGGAAGGGAGGAAGGGATGGAAGGGGACAGCCGGGAAATTTGGCCTGAGATTCACTTTATAGAGAGCCTCAAATTTAGGATATGGACTCTGCATTTCAAAACAAACAACATAAATATTTATTAAATAAATAAGATAAATAATTTAATGTTCTCATGACAAACGACTGTATTCTGTTAAAAATTTAAATATTNCATTAAAAAAAAACTTTTCTTACACAAATATGTAATTTCACGCAACCAGGTCATATCACAAGGAAGCGTCGATCTGAGAAGGGAGGAAGGGATGGAAGGGGACAGCAGGGAAATTTGGCCTGAGATTCACTTTATAGAGAGCCTCAAATTTAGGATATAGACTCTGCATTTCAAAACAAACAACATTAATATTTGTTAAATAAATAAGATAAATAAGTTAATGTTCTCATGACAAACGACTGTATTCTGTTAAAAATTTAAATATTCAAAATCAGTGCGACTTTTAAACAATTAGGTTTGCATTTATTTTTTTTCACGTGCGAGGGGGGAGGTGGGGGGCTGATAAATAAAATTGCCTAGGCCTTCATACACCTCTAAAAGGGCTTGCACACATATTATAAAAAATGTGTTTGAAGAACGCAAACTGCACACTAAAACAACAAATAATTTAAAGAATGCAAAGCTGAGATTTAATTAAAATTTTAATATTTACCCGTCATCTACTCTCATGTCGGAAAGAATAACCGGAAAGAAAATTCAGTAAAAACAATTTTCAACCTGGACTCTATTATCAGTGATCAAAACTTTGTTAATTTCATGTTCGAAAATAAACAAAATGCCACGAAAAAGAATGCCAAAATACNATTATCAGTGATCAAAACTTTGTTAATTTCATGTTCGAAAATAAACAAAATGCCACGAAAAAGAATGCCAAAATACTGCATTAACATCCGTAACTATCGCCCTTGGCATATGATACAATATGTAGGTCACAAGAAAATTCTGTGTCTGATGCATGTTCCAAAATCTACTCGACAATTTCTGGTACTGAAAGGTTGTCAAAACTCCATAACTCTTTAGGTAATTCAAAGGTACAGGCATTTTCCCATTTCGCCACAAGATCAAAAATATCCCATGCTGTATTGAAGACGTCCGAAGAGTTACTGTGTAGTGTGAAACAGGCTATACAATTTAACCAAAATTATTCAGAAGAAATAACTGTAAATTAATAAAAGAAGCGATCCTTTTGTAAATACTGGATTTCGATTTCGAGGCACCCCTCCCTACCATGATAAAAGACTTGCTTCATTTTGACCGTTATCGATGAGAAATTCAGAGTTCCCTTAGCTATTTCCTGTGCAAATTTAACTGCTGCCTTCAATAAAGAGTTCAAACAGCTCATATTTATGTTTTTGTTATTTATTACATCCACTCTAATCGAGAAACATCTTCTACGTCGGACTAACTGAAAACTTACTCTCAATGAGTAGTGATAGGTCGAATCACACCACTCACCATCAAATAAATGGGCAGGGAGATAACTACAGTGGAATATTCTGAAAAACTCAATGGCTTGCACTAAATATGTACCTATCAACCACTGACAATTGGAGCTCCAAGAATCTTTGCATGGAATAAGAAAGTCACATTCCATATTCACTAGTATCAGTCCTCAACAGTTTATGTTCTATCGCCAAAAAAAAAATGTCTCAAAAAGGTAATTTTGTACCACTATAGCTATTATCTCCCGGGAGAGTTTTTATAAAGAAACATTTTTATCAAAGGAATTCCCATCCTTTAGTGGAGAAAGTGAGACTTAATGCAGTGAACCCAATGTACGCAGAAGTACACAAATACAATTACACGATGAGCAGGAAGCTACAATATCTTCTCCGCACTAGACTCAATGAGGTGATGTGGTGAATCTTCATGCAAAACTTCAGATGATGATATAAGAAAACCGCAGCTTACCTGAAAGAACTTCGTGTGCACCTATGTATCTCTTCTTAGCTGAGTACGGCCGAGTTACCTGATGTCCAAGTTGTCATCCGCCCTGCACTACCGAAGTTATTTCCTCTCCAGCGGACACTGCAACTCTACCATAGAACATTGAGGAGTGTCACTCGCAGAGAGAAAGGTTTGTCTAAACCAACAAAACATTTGTTTGCGTACGGCCAAAATATATATTTAGTTGCTACAACAATATATTTTGTAGAGTAAAAAAAAACTTAAAATGCGACAAAATAATTTTTTATATTCATTTAACGAAATACGCACTTAAAAAAAACATAATTATCGTGCTGGGCATAATTTAATTAGACTGCCAACAAAATAGTTCGTTGAATAAATTGTATATATTTGTGTGGACACNATATATATATATATATATATATTAATATGGCCTACCACAATACAACTTCTTCGCCGAAATTGGTACGAATGAGTTGATTGTTTTCCGAGATTTGACATAAAAAATTTATTTATTCGGTGGCGCTATCTCACAAAATCGAAGGCAAATGTGTAAGATAAGATGCATGTGTGGCCGCCATATTGAAAACAACTGTCTGGTTTATTTGAAACATACAATTATGCATTATCTCCCGCAGTACAACTTGTTTGCCAAAATTTGCTGGTAATTGGTTTATTGTTTACTGAGATATGACATAAAAACTTGATTAATTCATGTGGCATTATAATAAAAAACTGTTGATAAAAAGTGGCTATGTGTTGGCATATATGACGCTTGTATTATATACTTTCAGCATACAAAGTTTGGTCGAAATTGGTTAAATTGTATATTAGATATACCAAGCACACCTGAAATATTCATATGGCCGACATTTTGAAAAAAAGTACCGAATAAAATGAAATAACTAACGTTTATCTGACCTGTTATAGTATTGCTTACATGCCGAATTGGGTGAGCATCGCTCTAATAGTTTTTGAGCTATAATGTAAAACATTTATATTTTCATTTGATGGTATCTTGCAAAATAGCGGACTAAAAACATCCATTTCCAAGTTTAATGGTTACATGATACTCTGCTACCATACAAAATTGGTTTAAAATTGGTTGACTGGTTTCCAAGATATGACATATCACCCTAATTATTAAAATGGCCTCCATTATCAAAGTAAGTTCTCGGTGTGGTCGAAAGCTATAAAAGTCAGGTGTTCTTACTAAGTAATATAAATACATATATTAACATATACATATATATACATATATACAGAGTTTGGTAAAATTTGGTTAACGCGTTCAAAATTTCAAATGGGGAACACACACACACAGGCACACAGCCAGACAGGAATGAGAACTGAGAAGCATTTCTTTCCTTCGGCAAACAGGATAAAAATTCAATGGTAAACCAGAAAGACAAACTGTAAAATTAGAAATATTTATTTGCGTTTGTTTCGAACATTTAAAATGGTTAAACTCTGTTTATATTTCTATTTTTATAGTTTAAATGAAACATTACATTTTCATTGTAAATTTAAAATTATGTTTTCATAAATATTTGCAAGATATTTATTTATTAACATTAGAATTTTGTTAGTAGTCACATTAGCTGAGGTTGTTAAGGTAGCGCTCATGCGCAGATGATCTATGTTTGAATGGTAATCGGGCTCCCAACTCTCCTTTACGTTAACTGAAACTGTTTAATGTAGGTAGAGACAAACAAATATTTAGGTGCAGCAACGAAAATAACGTGTTTCCAACAACAAAATATTTCATTGCCCCTATACAAACAATTAATTTGGGTGCACGAAACAAACTCTCTTTAATTCAACGAAACCTTCTTCTCGGTGCAGTGATCTCTATTCCGAACCAGCCAACCAAACTCCCTGAAATATAAAAAGTTGAAACAAAATATCTAACCACTCGAAGGAATTCGCATCTCAATACGCCGGGAAGAATGGCATGAAATTATTTGGTTTGTTATCCAAGATATTCCCTACTTTTTCTAGCTATGATTTTTCGTTATTATTCTTGATGTTTGTTTATTTTTCTGCTACACTAAAGTCTGGCTAGAAGTTAATGTTTAAACCTTGCCTTAANTTTCATTGCCCCTATACAAACAATTAATTTGGGTGCACGAAACAAACTCTCTTTAATTCAACGAAACCTTCTTCTCAGTGCAGTGATCTCTATTCCGAACCAGCCAACCAAACTCCCTGAAATATAAAAAGTTGAAACAAAATATCTAACCACTCGAAGGAATTCGCATCTCAATACGCCGGGAAGAATGGCATGAAATTATTTGGTTTGTTATCCAAGATATTCCCTACTTTTTCTAGCTATGATTTTTCGTTNTGATTTTTCTTCATTATTCTTGATGTTTGTTTATTTTTCTGCTACACTAAAGTCTGGCTAGAAGTTAATGTTTAAACCTTGCCTTAACATATAAATATACCATTTTATGCATTGCAGCGAACCAAACCTTTCTTGGAATTGTACCGATATCCACTTATATGTTAGATTCAATGAACATGTGTTTTCTTATTGAACAAGGTTTTCCACTAAGTTCAATGTTAATAATTATTTACACTTCCTGTGTGAAGGTTCTATCCTAACTAATATTATAAATGTGAATGTGTGTGTGCTTGTTTGTTTGTTTGTTTGTTTGTTTGTACTTCTTTCACGACGCAACGGAGCTACCGATTGACGTGATTTTTTGTACAGAGATAGTTGGAGGGTCGAAAAATGACAAAGGCTACTTTTTATCCCGAAAAAATATCTCATTCTCTCAGGAAAATGTTTTTAGTAAAATAGCGCTCGGGGTACAATGCTGCATCAATGTTAGTTATAAGTGTATGACGAAAGCACAATGTCACTCATAAAAGCGATAGAGGCACTAAACCGAACTCTACCGGATATACGAAACAATACAGACATTATGGGAGGAATGGTTGTATTACTGGCTGGTGACTTCCGCCAAACTCTACCGGTGATTCAGAGGGACACACCTGCAGATGAAATCAAAGCCAGTCTCATGTCGTCAAGCCTATGGGCCAATGTCAAGAAATTCAGCTTTACGACACATGTGAGAGTGCATCTCTACAATGACGTTGATACAGGACATTATGCTGATACACTATTAAAAATTGGAGATGGGTGGTTAGAAACAGATGCCGAGGACTGTGTGTCACTAACGGGGGATTTTAGTAAAAAGAGCGATTCTAGTACCAAAAAAGACATCTTAGTGCTCTGTTCTGTGTTTATAATCAGTGTCTGTCTACCAATAAATAACGTTATTTCTCCTCATAAGTTTGTTACTATAACCACGCGAGCAACATTCATTGGCGAAGTTTTTCACCTTGCACTCATTGAAATTGAAAAGCAAGATCAGACATTGTCAGGAAAAAAGTATAAAAAGCATGGACTTTATTTTAAAAAAACCTAAACAATAATTCTGTAGTCCAAGCGAGCGGAGCCGCGGGCACAGCTAGCATATAATAAATTGTGACTGAAAGGGATAATAACCTAGAAAAAAATACTCTCAAATGTTGTCATTATTAAGCTTTTAAACGACGCCCCCATATCCAACCAAAAATAAACATTGCGAAAGAATGTGTGTGTGTAGGTTTGTTACCAATCCGCTCCATAACGACTGAACGGATTTTGATGAAATTTGGTATGCAGGTACTTTAGGTCCTGTAATAGGACAAATGATACTTTTTATCCCGGTAAATTGTACGGCTCCTGTGGAATAACAACAAAACGTAATTCTGCAACGGCTGCGAACGTGACCGAAATATTTTTATCCTCTGGTGTCAGAGTTTATCAGGCCACCCAAGGACCTCTGAAATGGCTTAACGACTGCTATCAATCGATAACAACCAGGACCGAATATTTAACGTGCCCTCCGAAGCCCGGAAGTGCTCAGATGTTATGCCACTAAACGGTTGCCCATCCAAATGTGTGCCGCTGGGAACGTTGCATAACTTTGGTGATCTATTAGATCCCTCAGGCAAACGTAAAAATATGTACCTAGGTACACTTATTTCTAAAGCTACAACTTGATGAAACTAACGTTTTGATATTCATACATCGACGCTGGAAAGCGGAAATGTGATAAATACGCGATAGTTGCACAGATAAACTCCAAAAACAATACCCTACTTCTTGGCTATCGGGTAAAAATTATTTCCTTCCTTTTGGGTTGCCGTAAACAGTTAATACCTATGCCAACGTAGTATAATTTTATAATTTTTTTTTACATAAATGAAATGTCTATTCCCAATTAATTAATTAGTGTATCACTGTTAAATTTAAATGTACCCAGGTGAAACTGGGCCTGTTCGCTGGTTAAGAAAATAAAATAGATAAATTGCCAGAAAATATTTTACTGTAACTTATTTTTTTATTTTTCAGAAGTAGAACATTGGTAGGTCTGAAGTATACGGAAAAAATAAATTGACATACATTTGCTCTGAAATTATATATATATATATAATAAATATATAAATTATATGAATATAATCGCACATACACACATCCATACACTCTTAATGTGCGAATAATTTATAGCTTGCAAAATTTAGTTTCAATTCAATGTCCCTGTTAATGTAATTAAATAAAATTTGTCGTAGCTCTTGACAAAACCAGCCACTCTTACGAAAGTATTGAAAACTCCTAGGATATAGCGCACCACAAATGTAGTATCTTCCTTAGGAATTTGTTTGAGTACTTTATTTACATTTTGTTTACCATTGTTCAAAACAATTACTATATTTTTGTACCAAATGGTTAAAAAGTCTTCTAAAATAACGAATGCTATTAAAAATACTATTANATGGAAATATGGGAAACACTCAATATGGATCCTCTTCTTACATTCATTGCATCGGTACTTCCTATTTGAACCACAGTGGGCACATCTTCGCTGTGATGCCGAAATCAAGTAATGCCCATCTGATTTTCGTTGAGAAGGAGTGATAAGGGGCTTCTGTCTTACTCTGGGCCTCTCCTTTGGAGGAGAAACCCGCAGTAAGGCCATAGTGACCTAGTAGATTAAAATCGCGTTGAATTATAAGATTGCAAATATTATAAAGATTTGAAAATAAAAATGTAACAAAAACTTACATGTCGCCGAAAAGAAACATGGTCTAGATGTAAACACGATGGTTTCGCGTGAAGCTCTTTGTGGACAATCCAGGGCAGCGACCACGACCATGTTGGGAGCTTTGGAAAACAAGTTCCACCGCCACTTTTTTGAACGCAGTTTAGGCCGGTAAGATCCCAGCATCCTCTCCATAACATCAACTCCTCCCATACCATAGTTATATTTTGCCAGGAGTTGAGGTTGATCGATAAAAAATTATGTTCTTTTTTCTTTGGAATATCTACAAAATTAATTATAAGGTAAAAACAAGGTATACTTCCAAGCAACATATACAAACAAAAAAGTTGATTCATAAATTTCCTTTTAGTATTTTGCAAAGGAAGATGAGTGTCATGATTTGATGCTATTGTCACGAATGAATTGTCGTTCCATCGGCATACGTATACACTCCCGTTACTCAAGTAATCATATGTGTCTCTCTTTGCTTTTGACATTTCGTTTGCTAGAAGAAGAGGACAGTGTGCAATCCTGTTTTCTCTGACTGTCCCTGTGGCTTTTATGTTTTTTTTTTGCTAAGTTCTGACAATAAGTCATAAGAAGTAAAGAAATTGTCAAAATATACTGCTACTTCTGAGGTATTGGAAACAACAGTCAGCAAATGGTTCACTACCCGTTTTCCAAGGGGGGGACTTGAGTCACTCTTTCCTGAATATACCTCCATTTTGTGGGGATAACCTTTTGAGGAACACAAAATCCAAATTTTAAAGTCAAATCTAATTTTTTAATGGTTGCTTTTTCCGCTTAAAATCTTATATTAGCGAAAAATTTCAACAAATTAAAAATAGTTATGGCCTTTCTTTGCCGCCTGTGTGTAAGCAGCATACCCATTCCATTTCCTTTTGAAAATACGTTCAGCATTATTTACAGGGGTTGTTGGAGGACATGGTTCTGTAAGGAATAAATACGATATCTTGTGACCCGTCTCTGTTGTGGTGCGGATCAGTTACTTTCTTTTTATTTTTTCTAGAATTTGACTTTACTGAGTAAAAGCTCAGAGTGCAGTTAAATTCACCAAGAAACTATACGATAAATTTACTACTTACAGTTTCAAAAGAACAAACAATCAAATGCAACACCACAACATGGATTAGAAGCGCTTGCATCGTTGTATAACTACAATAAAGTACACACTCGATACTCACGAAAAATCACAAGTAGAGTATTATCATACAGAATGCTCTCAATATGCTATTTGCTTGCCACATGTAAAATTCTATAATTATAAAGTGACCATAACTGGTTATGACTTCGTCGGTGGTACCATAAAATTCAGCACTCATAATACTGGGTTATAATACCGGAGCGCCAACAATCCTGGTTCAAATGCTCTTTTAATTCCAGATTCAAAGCACATTTAGCAAAACCAAATACAAATTTGCTACTTCTATACAGCTCGCACATATTTAGACAACTATCGGCGACCATCTGAAATATGATTATACAGCACAATTTATATTCATCTGTCACAATTATTAATATAAAAACCACCGGTCACCACCGCAAGATTGGATAAAGGTCACTCAAAAATAAAGATAAATGTCGCATCAATTAAATGCAATATAACCTCACAAAACCACTTGACTCATGTCAATAATTATTCCTTTTCACGCAGCAAAACATTGTGTATCTTCCCTTTATCCATAAATTCCATTAAAAATTAATGTACTAAAATTTGCATTTCCAAATCCTAGAACATAGCCATTTTATCTACTAAGTCGGAGCTGCAGTTCAAGTGCGCACATCGCATAGCAACCACAACTATGCAGCACCTACAGTTAATTCACTCCTGCTCCACAAAGTTACTCGCTTTTCCTTATGAACTTTACTGCAACCAGTACATGAAACTTGAAAACAAACGCTTTGCAAGACGTCTCGGGAATCAGCCATCTGGCTTGTGTGCGCGTCCCAAATACGCATTCAAGCACACCCGCACACGCCGTGCGTACCAAACGAATCAGCTGGATGCTAACTGGCTTGTGATGCCGCAGTTCTTAGTGGAAAAAACACCTTTGCCACAAAGGTGTTTGCGGGCTTCATCGGGCGGTGCAATCCGACCGGCCTCAGCAGCTGGCCGTGACGTCACCCGTGTCGGTTCGCTGCAGACGTCGTTCTCCATGCAGTGTATTTATCGCCAGGAAAAGTCGCTACGCCCTTTACACTGTAAATTCCCACATTGAGTCTACCCACAAGCGCGACGGTATGGGGACGCAAGTCTCGTTCACTGGAAAACGATCTTAGAAGCCCACAGTTATGGCAGCCTACATTATATTTGGTCTTCAAAACCAAATGTACTCGTACATCGCGTTAACACCGCTCGTTTACTGTTACACACCTGAGTTTATCCAGACCGTACGAAACAAGTTAACCTGGCGGCCTCACACAGCACTCCTCAAGTCAGTTCGTACGACCACACACCTGGTCATCAGAGGTTTTCAAGCGCCCGTACCCCCGGGCGGACAACACACATCCGCACCGCGAGCTGGCTAGCTCAAAGACTTCCTTCCACTCACGACAGACTGACAGCTCGGNGCCCGCCAAGAAAGTACACACTATCACCTACGCCATTCGCAGCGCTTGACGCGTGCACACAGGTGTCCAATATAACACACAACTGTGTCTAGCATCCACATGCACGGCACACTTGAAGTGACCGAACATGAAACGATTTGGTTTAAATCATTGTCCAGTAGCGAAGAAGTAAACGAAAGTTTCCAAAATCGCGACCATCGTTAAGTATCAGTAGTCAAGAATTTGCATCCAGCAGATACTCAAAATGACCACATATACCAGGGTACTTATATTTTTCTGAATTAGTAATCCAGTATAGTTATACGTTTGGCTGATCAAGAAGCGTCTTGATATATTTTTTTTCTAATAACACTTCATTATTCTCCATACAACTGTCCCACGCGGTGGAAAGACTCAGAATACACGCTTGTCACATGTAAAGTCACAAGATTACTTTTTACTCTGAACTTGTACATCTGCATTATTTAAAATCTGCGGTGGTAAAGAAAAAATATCTCAGTGTATTTATTATGGATTACATATACTCACAATTTCAGCAAGATTTCTACTAATTCACATTCCCATATATGCTTTACACACACCTACATACACAGGTGCCGTACACATAGAAACACGCGTGCGCAATTTCACCAAATCCAGCAACCAGAACCATGACGGTGAAATAAGAGAGGAAATAATATATTTTATCAACTCGTACATAGTATTGCAGGTGCTCACTGTCAAAGTTAATGGAAAATGCGCCGTGAAATACCTGCATACAGGTGACCATTTACAAGCGAGAGACGTGTTGATGGCATCTTTTACAGGCGATCAAGATTGCTTTGTTAACAGTGATCATTTCTGTTTGATGTTGGCTCGAGAACCGTAATACGTAATGCCTCTTTTGCTAGTGAGACTTTTAACTCGACGGCAAATATCCCAATCGCTACCATTAACGGGGCCGCTGTAGCTGAGCGGTTATACTACTCTCCTCTCACTAATACGAACCGGGTTCAATCACCGGCCGGGTCACTCCCGGATTTTTGCATGTGGGAATCGTGCCAGACGATGCCGCTGGTCAGCGGGTTTTCTCGGGGACCTCCCGTTTCCTCCGACCGTTCATTCCGGCGCTGCTCCATACTCACCTCAATCATAGTCATCGGCTCTCAAGACCTCACTATTTAGAGCCACCTAAATCTCTACACTCAATCACTCACTCACTGTCAGTATTTTGGACAGAGGCTAATCTCACACGGTTGTCTAACAGCGTGCAGTCGTTCAAAATAAAATCCGGTCTCCACGTATTTGCAGTTACTGGGAGACAAGGAAAATAGAGGCAAAATACATTACCATTCCATTCTATTGTAGCTTTCACACGGGCGACATGTATCCAGGGGCGAAACAGTTTTTCGATACAGAAAGGTGCTTTCGTGAAATCCCGGTACGACCAGTTCTATGCGACGTTACGTCAGATGAATACTTTTGTTAAATTCACGAGCGATGGAGATGGGGGAAAACGATGCTTGGACAGAAATTTACAGTGAGTTTTATTAAAAATTCGATAATTTATTTAGACAAAGGAAAATTAAGTTTCGTAAGGAATTTCTAAATATAGTATCTAAATAAAATTGTATAATAGAAAATTCTTCCATTTTATAAAAAACGTATCAAATAAATTTTTTATTTACTAAATAAATTTATTAAATAATTTATTCAGATTAAAATTACATATTGAGGGATGAGTGGTGATTAAAATCATTTCCCAGCATTTATTGTATATATACCGTGTGATTCGACATGTTTATGTAAACTAAGTGATGATATGATATTCCAACCATATATAGACTTTGCAGATCTTTTGTAACTACAGCATCGGTGTTTTATTTCTATTGATGCAACCCAGTGTTGTTGTTACATTCAACAGTAAATTATTTAAAGCCATAATTAACAGACGCAGCATTTAGTTATCTAAGGCTATTTAAGAAGTAAAACGAATTATTTTTTTTTTAGTTTTCTCTGTGACATGAGATATAATGTAACTGTGCATTAAATGAGTCCCCTGCAATAATTATTTTTGGAGAAACGTTTCTGTGTGTATCGTCACTGGCAGTTACTATATCTTCGATTCTGTATTCTTGTGTATTTGATGACCATTCTCTTTATATATGTAAATATCATTTTTAAATGTGACAATAAATATCTCTTGAAAGTAAGCTGATAATCTAGGCAGATTGGCATCCATGTACCTTATTACTTTGGAGCGTATTCCCCAAATTAGCAATCATATATACAGAAAGTAAATGAATATGTGTTACAAATCATTAGGGGTGGTACATGAGATGCAATTGAACATATTTTATTAAGTTACCCGTGCTCGGAAATGCCTCCTTATACCAGAACACAGCGGTACCAGCGAGCAGTGTTATTCGGCCACCCGGTGGCAACCGTGAAGTACAACAGCACGTACCGGGCATTACACGTTAAGGTTGAAGGCGTTTTGCACTGCCCCATTTGACGCACAGTAGGAGGTTACATTATCTGACCACCTCGCTCCCCTGACCTAACGCCTCTGGGGTCACAAAAAAATACTGGTGCACGACACGCCCGTGAATACCAGAGAAGAACTTGAGGCCAGGATTCGCACAGCATTCGAAACCATCAAGAACATGCCGGCCATCTTCAATGATATGCTACGCAACATGCTGCAGAGCATGCATAGAATGCGAATGAGACAATTTTGAACAGCTGCAGTACTCTCTCTATCTCTGTAATTAACATGTTTACAAAAGATACTAATTAAGATACACTAAATTAATACCTGACGCCATCCTTGCACGCTATAATCGCCGTTTTGAGTGGAAGGAGGCATTTCCGGACATGGGTATCTTAAAAAAATTTGTTATATGTTTTATTTTATCTCGTGTACCACTCTTGTTAATTTATAACACTTATTCATTATAAACCTTTATATATAATATATGTGTGTGTGTATAATGTAGTGACAACCTAGGTATATTCTGATCTGCATTATTCAAGTAAAACAGAAGTTAAAGTTTCGCTAACAGTTAATTGTATGTAAACTGCTTTTGTTGAAGAATTGTAATTGCTGTAATTGAATAAAGTAAGATTCTATATTATTTACACTCCTCTATACAGGCTTACGCACAACTTTCGTACTTACTATCGGAATTTTTGCATTTACCAGCGGGAAATAACTGGTTTTCATCCATAAATTTGTGCAATTTGTTTTTCTTACATAATGTTAGTGTACGTAGGGATACGTATGAAGAAAATTAACATTGTAGCTTTTGTCACCAAGAATTAGTTACGTAAAATGTTGTTGACTCAAATATGTAAACTCCAAATGACAGTTAATTTGGGACGTGTTGTAGGAACACTTCTATGTGAACATATGAACTATTAGAAATGACATAGAGCAGGTGTTCAGTTTTCGTTCGTAATATCATGTGATGCCTAATAACATCTAGACATTTTTCACCTGTGTAATATTCTGTAGTGAAATGGACTTCAGTTGCAATATTCGCCTAGAAAACTCAAGATAAATGTCGTCCTGTGTAGCGTATGGGTGTACCAACAGAGATGCAAGAAAGGGAACAAAGCAATTAGAGCTTGAAAAGGATAATAATATGATATTTCACAAGTAAGTACCAACCGATAATCCTGAGCTTGGTCGCGCTAGACGCAAGACTTCGCCCATTTTGACTTTTGTATGTAATTTACTTTTTGGCAGCCTGATAGTCAAAAAGTAAAGAAAGCTCCCAGAAACATTATTTAGTGATTACAAATCGCACATAATGATTAACGTAATCGTGAGTACAAATGTAAAGGTGTAGTTTTAAAAATAGTCGCTCAGAAATTAAAAAATAACATAAATTTACTATAAAACTGTTTTGAAAGCAATTCTGTCATGTTCATTACAAATTGCTTGCCTTAATGTGAAATTATGTTGTCCATATTAACAGAAAACAGGTACTAAACGGTAGATCAAATGAGTCCAGCTAGGACTTCTGGAAAATTTTGACATGAGAAAAATCCAACACCATAAATATATTTTTAACATTATAATTGAAAAATGTCCTACTTTTTTGTTATAGGAGTCTCTTCAGATGAAGCCATAGGTAATCTTTTGGAATTTCTCTAGGAAGTAAACTAGGTGGTAGCTACCTTTATTCACAATGCTTCAGTATTTATCGCTCACTGACATTGTCCATTCTTTGGATTTTCAGAATAAGGCTAGTTCTTTATTTAAGCTACTTTCCAAAGATTAGGAACAAGAAGAGATTCTGAAAACGACGGTTTGTTGACTGCCGGTTCATTTTCGCACATGCGTAATGATGAAGTCAACATTGTAAGTTGTGCCATAGTGTGGAGGGCTATGCAAATAAAGGTAATTGTAGGGTAGAAATATACATATTATAATATAAATTCATGAAAATATATAAACGACATTACATCTAGTTTCAGAAAGTGGGTGACCTGTACTGCCACTCTGCTTGCTAGAGCAGGAGTGAAGCGTCCATTGATTGCCTTCATATCGGTTGTTTACCTTCTATGTATGATGCAGGTAAATATATGTGGCTCTCCATGCTCGCATTCTGGTATGCAGAGTCTAACAGATTTGCGTGCAATCTGTTTTGTGGAACTATTGGTGGACACTTTGGTGCTACATTGTTTCTCTCATCTTCACAGCCCTCCCCAATGTGGTGTTAAGCCTACTTAGGAAGTAGGTCGGATGCAATAATGTGCATATGTGGGAACGAATCGACAACTTCAGTAGAGCCTAAGGGCCAGTTTTACTATCCGAGACCGCCAGGAGGTGCAGGAGTGTTGACACGAATGACGTCAGCGATGTCAGCACAAGATTAATAAAAGAACAAAGTTAAAACAAACACAGTGAAGACATTGAGAAATGCAAATCGTCAACATAGTTTGAAAGTTAAAGGGTGTACTGAAATAAACAAAACTGTGAATTTTGAGTGATATAAGCAAAGTGGGAAAACTAAAGTTATGAGTGTTTAACGGTTACCTAGAAGGAAAATAATTTGTATATTGCCGTAATGTGAGATCTGCACAGCCAGGTTAATTTAAACTCCAAATTTCCTGGTTATTTTGAACTCCAAAAAAGCCAAGGTCAGTTTAACGTTCATAAAATGCTAGGTTGGTTTAAAACCCAAAAACCCTAGGTCAGTTTAAACTGCTATACTTGGGGTTTGGTTCTGTAGGTTTGAAATACCATTGTGAAAAAGCATTTGGAAACTCACCCTAGGAGAGAAAATATTTACGTGGCCTAGGCGGCATCGCATAGTACACTCGATGTTACTTTGCGATACCGGAGCTGTAATGTGTAGTTAAGCAAATTTTCGGATGTATATTTCTGTGTAAATGCACCGGTATCGAATGGTAACATAGAGCGGGTGGTTTGTATGTTACTAACCGATACCAGGTTAGTGGTATCAGATAGTAGAATTCAACAAAGCCGCTCAATGTTATTATGTGATACTGACATAACTTCTTTATTGCCAATTGTCTCCAACCAAAAACCTTCACGTTTCCGTGGATGCATCGTTAGGATGTAAGCGGTGGAAGTGTTAGGGGTAAATGTGTTACATTATCTGCGCCGTTTTTGTGACGTCAAAGAGTGTTTATTTACCGTTGGTATCGGATAGTAACATTGTCCCGAGCCTTAAAATATTATGTTCAGAATTTCGTTTCAATTTTTATAAATATTCCTAAAGGAAAGAATTGGGCTATCCAAAAGTGTAGAATTTTATTTGTTCAAAGTGAGTTTTGATAGCTAATGATGTCTGTAATAGTCATTTTCATAACTCATTGGTCATACAATTCTTGATCATCTGTTAGTTAATTACTGCATGCAAAGTATATCACATTAAGTAACATGTTTCAGGTTTCCAAAGTATTTGGACAAGCGACTTCAGTGGGTTAGAGCTGTTAGAAGAGAAAATTGGGAACCATCAGCTTCAAGTATTCTTTTCTCGCGTCACTTCATTGAAGATTGTTTCGATAGGACGTCTTTGTGCTGTGTACGATTGCGAGAAAATGCTGTACCAACAATATTTCCTGCACATTCACCAAACTTGCAGCAGGTAGGCAGTGGCTCTATTTCACAGCTTTCGCTATTGATATTCATAAGTACTTAAATTTTTCTTTATTCCAAAAGGGCGAATACTGAATTGTAAGGTAATATATAAGTGTTTATCATACTTAATTTACATTACTTGCAGCAGTACTGCTTGCCTGCTAAGTACGGTAGGAATCAGTCAATTTTATCCCAAGATAGGAAATAAAAATTTTTATTTATTCGTGTGGCGCCATCTTACGAAATGGCTGACAAAAGTAACTCTATGTAACGTTATATGATGTTTATAATATATCCTTTCGGCATACAAAATATGGTCAAAAATTCGTCTAATGATGTAGTAAATATACAAAATAGACATAAAAACATTTTTACGGCCGCCATTTTGAAAATAAAGCCAAATAAATTTAAACCACATGTGTTTACTTGGCCTACTATAGTATTACCTACGTGCCAAATTTAACGAGAGTCGGCTTAGTAGTTTTCAAGTTATTAAGTTAAGATTTATTTATTCGTGCTGTGCTATCTTCTGAAATGGAGGGCCAAGAGTACTAATCATTTCAGAAATAAATACTTACAGGATGTTCTGTCAAAATAAAAAATTTAGTTTAAATTGGTTAAATGGTTCCCGAGATATAAGATATCACCATAAATTTAAACATGGCCGCCATTTTTAATGTAAGCACCTGGGGTGCTCGGAAAATATGAAAGTCAGATGTCTTTACGAAATGTTATATTTGTACTGAGTTTGGTTAAACTCGGTTCACGCACACACGCACACACGCAAACACACACTCACACACTCACACACTCACACACTCACACACACAAACACTCACACACACACACACACACACATACACACATACCCACAGGCAGGAGAGTGATCTCATAAGCCTTTCTTTCTTACTGAAAGTAGCTAAAAAAATGGGGAGAAAAGTTATTAGGTCAAGGCCTAATCATTTTAATAAAAATGGACGCCTAGAAATAAAAGAGCCCATTTCTCCCCTCCCCTTTTTGCAAATCTGTTTAAATACGATCAAATAACTCTGACACTAGCCTCAATGTTGTGTTGTACGAAACTAATCACATACATTGTGACAGCCCCTCATAAAATTACGGATGTTGGGAAAGGGTAATGAAAAAATGGTGTAATGCCTAGGCGTACACAGACTTAAAATAAGGTGAAATTTCAATATTTTTAAATAACTTTCCAAATTTTCAAGTTTCGCAGCAACACATAGGCCTAATTAGAAAATACGTTACATTTTAAAAACCGATAAATATTTTATTAAAATGAGAATAATTAACTACGATATATCTTGTATATTCATTCATAATTCAAAATCACTTCCTAGGTTGCAATTCGTTGTAAAGTACCAAAATAATTTTTATGTATTTAATTAATTTCTCAGAAATATATTAAATAAAATAACAATTGACTTTTTTGAGGCCCACTGAAACATTGGTCAAATGAACACGAAAATCTGCAATGGACTGTTTCTTTCATGAAGTGAGGAGGAATCGTCAGTTTTCAAACGATTATACTCGTTCAGCTAAACAATAGCACGCAGGAAATCCTTGATACTAATTAAACACTTTAATACTTGAACGAATGAAGTTTGAATTCGTTTAGGCTTAGTTCATTGTCTCAACAGTGTCATGATGCGATTTCAACACATTTTGTGCCATCTTTCATTTGTTGTACTGTAGGTGCAAATGTTGCGATTGTTCACTGCAACTTAAGTATGTCATGCAGTCTGCGGTTATCAACAGTTTTAAATTTTTTGTAGAACATTAGTTAAACATGATAAAGAATATTTACAAAATTTTCATGTGTCAGGTGTACATTAAAATAATATTAAGCCAATGATCGTGATACTGCGTAATTTTGTATATTTGCATCGCTTTAACTGTAAAAAAAAAAATATTTTACGGACGTAACCCGAGTATTAATTAACTTGCTTTTATATCAAAAGTGACAGTTATATAAACGTGCTTATAAAATAATATTTATTTACTTCTTCAAAACTATACCTTTATAATTAGGATAGGCCCAAGAGCGATATCATAAGAATAATGAGGTTTCCATAGGTTATGCAATCCACAAAAGGGATACAACTACACAATGAGACTAGGTTAGGCAATCCACAAATGCGATATAACTACACAATATTCAGTGAAAAAGTGATCACACCATACAGACAAAATTAATCCACCCACATAGACCCAACACAAAATATAACTACCAAATGAAGTTAACAATTAAGCTAATGTGGTTATCCACAATACACAATTATTTGCACAAATTATAAGCTAGCATATTAAGGAGAGAAGAGATGCAGAATAAATCGCGCCACTGACTTAATAAAACAAACCTTGGATATGTTATCAGAGGAATAAAGTAAATTACAATTACTTTTTCAATAACAAAGANTGACTTAATAAAACAAACCTTGGATATGTTATCAGAGGAATAAAGTAAATTACAATTACTTTTTCAATAACAAAGAGATAGAAACAATAACATTATACTAAGCAATCTAGTGCAGGAACATGTGTATTATACAAAGAACCACACATTTTATCCGATGCTAAGAAATTTTACCAACGAGAGTAAATCAAGTACATGCCAAATGGTGTTCCTCTATTAGGCAATACAGATGGCCAAGAGCTTATTTTCGTTANCGAGAGTAAATCAAGTACATGCCAAATGGTGTTCCTCTATTAGGCAATACAGATGGCCAAGAGCTTATTTTCGTTAGAATAAATGACTTTAATGTTTTTAAAGGACATCATGTTAGAACAGCTCAGCATGTCTTCACTTAAAGAATAAAGAATAATGTAACGATGGCAGATGACATAAAAATTTACCATGAGCATGCCTAGTGATATAATTATGCCTGATATCACTTCCCCCATCTGCATTATAGGGACATGTATGAAGGGAAGTTATTAAGTTAAACTCAGAGATTCCCTTCACAGGTAAAATTTAGTAGGGTTTAGTCTCGGTAGATTGAAAACCACTTTGATACATCAGCTTTGGATTATCTGAAGAGAACGAAGTACAAATTAACACGCAGCACCCCACAAAGGGCTNCCACTTTGATACATCAGCTTTGGATTATCTGAAGAGAACGAAGTACAAATTAACACGCAGCACCCCACAAAGGGCTAAAATACTGTAGATGGCAGTAGATAACTGTACACTAACGTATCGTGAATTTTTTTTTAACAAGAGTGTCAACGTAGTACAATATTTTTAAAACATTAGACAATGGAAGAATTTTACGTTATATGTTTTTGACTTGCGTATTCCATTTTAGATGATTGTCTATGCATAGCCCTAGGTATTTTACAAACTGTGTTCTTGCTATGGGTTGGCCATTAAAAAGGGTTCTGTGGAGCTCTAAATATCACAAACAGAGTTTTATCAACATTTAATACGGGTCTGTTTATTTTAAGATAGATCTGCAACTTGTTGAGGTCTCCTTGCATAATAGCTGCTAGAAATTGAGGATTTTCAGTTTTATAGTAAGAGACCACAGTGTCATCAGTGAAAAGTGTAGGCGTGCCATTAATTTTTAAGCACCCGAGATCATTTATATATACCAGAGAGAGTATAGGATTCAGGGAACTTCCCTGGGGGACCCCAAGACTAACAGGTAGAAGTGAGCTCATATGTTTACTTAGTTGCATATACTGAAATCAGTTAGTGAGATAACTCCAAAAAGTTTTAGGGGGACACCCCTGACCCCATAGTTTGCGAGCTTTTGTAGTTATACGGCGTGATCAACCAAATCAAACGATTTACACAATTCTAAAAACATAGCTCTAGTTACTTTATTTATAACTTCAGATGTTTTTATACCATCAACTATTTTCAGCACTGCAGTCACTGTATTCCGATTCTTTCTAAATCAAGACTGCCAATTGCTCAGAATGTAATGATTCTGTAGAAAGTCAACTAGTCGCTGTTTGATACCTGTTTCGAAAATTTTGCTACTGATACTTAGTACAGAAATTGGTCTATAATTGAACACAGAATTGCAATCAGCAGATTTAAATAATGGTAATCCTCTGGCAGTCTTTAGGATGTCAGGGTGTACACCCCCTGTAGGTGTTTTGTTTATCACACTTGCCGGCAGCGGTGAAAGTATGGTTTTAGATGTTTTTACTATCTTTACAGAGATGTTATGTGGGCCAGGGCTTTTAACTTGTAATTTATCAACAACGTGAGCAATTTCAATTTCTTCCACAGGTGCCACAAAAAAGGACGACGGGAATCAGTTTAATGTTTGCTGTGTATGGATGTCTTCAAAAGTGCCAGGAAGATTCTTAGTAAGCTGTTTACCAATTAATGAGAAATACTGGCAAAAAGTGTTAGCTATTTCTTGCGGTTCATGCGTTACTATGATCAGCTGGTTGCAGACAGATTCAGTAGTATGACTTTTCTTACTAGATCTCCCAAGGAGGCAGTTGATATTCTGCCAGACAAGTTTACCATTGCCAGAACAACTTGAGAATAGTTTGCTATAGTGTTCTGCTCTTAGACTCGTTTTGAGTGTAGTTATCATATTATTTAGTTGACTTAACGGGGTTCTAATGCAAGCATTACATTTTTTCTTTTGTCATTTTTGAACAATAGGTCCCTCTCTTTGGTCAAGGTAAAAAAGTAAGTAGTAGACTATGGAGCAAAGTTAAATTTACGGTTATATTTCCCTTTACTAATGGTATATGCAGAGGCTTATTCAATAGTCTCAGTAATTGCACTTATAATATTACTTACGTTTAAGCTGACTTCAGTGTCAATATCTAAAAGGTACAATGCATCACATCTCTCCTTAAAATGCTTATAAACCTTTACATAGTCGACTTTAATTTTTCACAACCATATTTAGGTGATACGTGGTTTGATATCAGGGCCAAAATAGCATGATGATCACTCATGGCTGAGTTTATTTTCTAAAGAGAAAAACTGTCGTTTATTATATTAGAGAGGAAATGGTATATTCTCATGAACTCTTGTGGGGAAGTTGTTCAAAATTGGAAAACAATTGGCACTACACGTTATATTTAATAGAAAAGACAAGGAGTGATTCAGGATATTAACATTAAAATCACCAGAAATAAAGATAGCAGTTTTCTTGCCTTCGTTTAGCTCTCTATCATACGCTGGGAGAGATTCTTTCACGCCAATGGATGGTAGTTTACAGAACCCTCTAAATCTAGCTTTGCAGAAGTTGCCTAGTTTACTTAATTCTACCCAAAGTAAAAAGTAACTGACATTAGTAACTAAAATCAGGGTAAGGTTATACTCATTAAATACTATTCCACCCATTCCACTATTTATACCCGAGAAATATGCTGAATACCTAGGTAAATTACAATAATTGATATCCACATTTTTTAACCAAGTTTCTGAGATAACTGCGGGGTAGAGGTTAAGTTGGGAGATGTTAAGCTTTAAGATATCAAATTTGTTAATAAGACTTCGTGCATTGATTTGCAATAAGTAAACAGAATTAAAGCTGGACTTACTATCCTTGGCAGATGATCAGGCATTATAATCACAGTCTTGTGCTCCTTGCTAGAAATCACTAAAACTATCAACCCCTATGTTATACGTACAACTAAACAAGTACTTTTTCTTTTGAAATCTCGAAGTCACTCTCTTCCATTTGGCTCCTTGGTGACTTCCGCCGGTGACCAGTTGTCCTTCACTTACATATGCTTTTGATCGTCATGTTTCTTAACAAATATTTTACCCCTGTATGTCCATGCTGCCACGATTTATCCTTTCTTCTTCTCTTCGAGGGCCCGAGATAGTATTTGTCTGATGTAAGCAGTAATGTGGTCATTAATGTAGATAAAGTATAATTAAACTTAATGAATATTCATAATACAGGTTGCCAAAAGCAAGCTTATCTATGGGCTGGTTATTCCACACAATTATCTACATGACATAACACAGGCCCTCAAAATTGGGAAAATAGACCCGAAATATAAAGTTGAAATTTTACGAAGATATATATTTACTAATTTTAATAGACGTAGAATTTAGAAAACTCTCTTCATTATCAGTGTAATATGATTCCATATTTCAGCCGGAATTGGTAAACAGATTTGGAGTAAAGAGAATTGAAATTTAATTTAAATTTTACCGGAAATACAAATTATCGATGGAATGGTTTCAATCAACACTATTTTCGAACCTTTCATTGATATTTCCACAACACCGAGTGGGCAATAAGAAAAAAATATCAAGTCTTTTGAATTTTATCCGATACATGTTGGGTGTCGTTTG
>NQII01010372.1:28865-39269 GCA_002778355.1 Clitarchus hookeri | reverse complement strand
CAGGTAAAGATGCCTGTCGGCTTGAGGAGCCCAGCTTGAAGAGCTGACGAGAGCTTACAATTAAGTAGTTGTTAAAACAACTGGACTCTAATTGTGGCTAGTAGTCCTGAAGGGACCGAGGGGCACCATGTGTGGTGTGCATGTCGGGTGTGGTGACTCTTGACAGCAAGTGTCAAGCAGTTGTGACGAATCTTCGGCTGCTGTGGTAGGGAAGGCGTCGTCGGCTGAAGAACTGGTAGGTCTTGGAAAGTCCTGAGGAGGACTCGCCTTAGCACAACTTGTACTAAGGTGAGCTACGTGAACAACTGGCGTTTCTGTCGGGTACACTGCATTAATTCCCCTCGGATGAAGGTTTCCTGCGTGCCTCGTTTGCTTTCGGAAATCTTTGGGCGCCACCCCCTCGGGTTCAGGCTGGGCGGCGACATACACCACACTCATCACATACATCCAGAGGTAGAAGTTGAAAGAATTCAATACTGGCAACTTTGTTGGCCATGTTACAGATCAACTGTCGCCTGTTCATCTTCCAGAGAATGTATAATTGAAATGGGCCGGTGCACAGTTGTGCATGAACCACATCTTGTACTGCCAGTGGTACCTCCTTTAGGAATTATTACAGACAAGGTTTGCCCGGGAAATCACAGATATTGGGTCAAGAATACCAACACAAGATTACAAATCACTTTTGTTAACTGAATTCAATAATGCCATAAGCATTTCCCTCCAGCGATGCATGAGCTTTTCAAGGTTAATTATTCTGCCACTGCTGAAGNAAAGCCCCCTTGCTCCCAGCTACCTTGTAGATTACTCTATCACGAGTGCGAGTACCCCACTCTTGGGGTTGCCCCTGGTGTAAGTTGATTACTTAGGGGGTGGCGAGATGCAAGGATAGCAGCTGTCGTCCGGGTGTTCCTCCTGCTCCCTCTACTGTGAACGAACGTCATGGATAGGAAAGGTGCTAATGTTCATCTTTAGAGTGCGGCAGGCAACAAACCCCTAGCTAAAGTGTACTCCAAAAGTACCTTGGTCAAGCTTTATCAGGTGTGGCATTCCCTCCGGCAAGTTTATACTGGAGGGAATGGGGTAGCTGACTTAGTTGGCCCAGAGGCTTCATCGTGTGGCTTTCTAGTGGTTGGGGCTCTACCGTACTTGTGCACCAGGTATCTTTACGTACTGGGAATTTGTTCTGTGTGTGACATACTTGCAGTTCTGGTTAGGGGCTGAACACAGTCCTATGCTAAGTCAGAAACTGTTGCCAATTCATAGTCCCATGCTGCTCCCTTTGAGGGTGACGCCTACCAGGTTGGGGAAAAGGCACACGTTCACTACAGAGCAAGGAAAGACAGAAGTTAGCTAGACTATGTGTTTTATTCCCTAGAGAATAGAAACACTGTGACCCGTACTACCTCCTACCTCTACACGGTACCTTCACTCCTACCTTTAACGGATTTCGTACAGGAGCAAGACAGGTAAAGATGCCTGTCGGCTTGAGGAGCCCAGCTTGAAGAGCTGACGAGAGCTTACAATTAAGTAGTTGTTAATACAACTGGACTCTAATTGTGGCTAGTAGTCCTGAAGGGACAGAGGGGCACCATGTGTGGTGTGCATGTCGGGTGTGGTGACTCTTGACAGCAAGTGTCAAGCAGTTGTGACGACTCTTCGGCTGCTGTGGTAGGGAAGGCGTCGTCGGCTGAAGAACTGGTAGGTCTTGGAAAGTACTGAGGAGGACTCGCCTTAGCACAACTTGTACTAAGGCGAGCTACGTGAACAACTGGCGTTTGTTGGGTACACTGCATTAATTCCCCTCGGATGAAGGTTTCCTGCGTGCCTCGTTCGCTTTCGGAAATCTTTGGCCGCCACCCCCTCGGGTTCAGGCCGGGCGGCGACATACACCACACTCATCACATACATCCAGAGGTAGAAGTTGAAAGAATTCAATACTGGCAACTTTGTTGGCCATGTTACAGATCAACTGTCGCCTGTTCATCTTCCAGAGAATGTATGATTGAAATGGGCCGGTGCACAGTTGTGCATGAACCACATCTTGTACTGCCAGTGGTACCTCCTTTAGGAATTATTACAGACAAGGTTTGCCCGGGAAATCACAGATATTGGGTCAAGAATACCAACACAAGATTACAAATCACTTTTGTTAACTGAATTCAATAATGCCATAAGCATTTCCCTCCAGCGATGCATGAGCTTTTCAAGGTTAATTATTCTGCCACTGCTGAAGGTAGCTTCAGCCAGAAACAGAAAAGATGACAGAAATATCACATTGGCAATGGTTGTAAAATTAACCAATGGCAAAACACTTTACTTGGGAAATAATCAGCTGGTGTTTGTTCTTGTACCTGTTTCAGGTAATATGGATATAGTGTATTCCAGTGAAGAATAGTCTGCACGATTGCATGACCCTAGTTCTGACGAGCCAGCTGTCTTGTGCTCCTGCAGATATTGCTAGTAGCATTTAATGAAATATGTTCCTCCACATCCAGTGTTTATAACAGTATCATGCAGCCGACCACTGTCGGCAAGCGCAGGGTGTGCACCACAAACACCTTGTTACCTGTTCCTTGTTGGTCCACAAACTGTACGTCGTATTACTGTGTTGCTAGGTTGCAAGCCTTCACTTTCCTGCTCCTCCAAGTTTGTCCATGAAGTTTGCGAATATCCTGCAATAAACACAGGCCATTGTCACTTGCTTACCCACCTTTCTTTGTTCGAACCACTGGTTACATCTCTAACTACCCCGCCATTTTTGTGATGTTATGCCGTAAAACTAAAGGAAAACGTTTTCTAGAGCTTGTGTTGTAATGCAGAAGAGTTTGGAGAACTATTGACGTGTAAGGGGTTCCAGGGATGTTGATGTGTGTTCCCACCTTACCTGGCTTACCAGGTTAAGGTGAAAACTGGTGAAATTGCCCGGCACCATAACTCAAGGAACATGAGTTAATGAGGGTCGACAGCCTGCGAGTCCCTGGAGTACTCTGTCGAACTGCGGTGTTTGGAGATGATGAACTTACCAGTAATTTAACATACCTAGTGGTTACTCTCTTTATGCTGACGAGGTTGTAGGGCACCTCGCATGTCTTTCTTACACTTGTTACTGCTGCAATAGTGCCTAAAGTACCCACAGGGGTAAAACAAATAAAACACTCGCAGTTGTTTAAGATGTTTACATGCTCTTGTCATACATATGCACTTACGCTAATGTGTGTCATATTGATCGGACCGGGCACTATGGTCTGCCGGTGACCATTGCTGTACAAAAAGGAAAATTACGTGAAGATTACGCGGTACTGCCAGCCAGCCCGAGTGCTGAAGTCAGACTAAAATCATGGCGTAGGCTTCAGCTGATGGTGGCCAAAGTTGGTGCCAAAATTAATTGGAAAAATAACATAAATCCTCTTAAGACTAAATAAAATGCTACATAATGCAATTACACGGTGAATTACATAATGGTGATATCCCCGTGTTTAATTAAATCTCTATGACGTCACGGGGGATGTCACTGCACTATAAATATGAAATAAAATTTTGGAGCCATGATAGGCAGTCTGCTGGAAAGAAACACACAATTACACTTTTACACAATGAAAATAATAAAAATGAATGAAATAACTGTTTTCAAAAGTGCCATACCGTTTCCGGTAGACTTCGCTGATGGGCGAGTTCAAGTGCTCCAGCTTGGGTGGGCTGGACAGGTCCATCCCTGAAAAGAGGTGTGGGTAGTCACGCTCAAATTTAGATTTTAATAAAGAAATTACATTTAATTGGTGAGCTACTATATTATGCTTTTACTTGCTTCGAGATTTTATTCCCCCACTGTTTACACACACTTGGGGTCACATAATTGGAAAGGACGTCGCGGCGCGATCTTCGCAGATGTTCCCTCCAATTGATGAAGCACTTGACTGCTGTAGCATTCGGGTGGGACACCGTGTTGGACCGCTTGTTATTTTCCCCCAAGAGTTGCCTCTTGAAGTAAATAAAGCAAGACTGTCACTTGAATCATGTAGTATATGACAATGAGGCAGGTGTATTCCGTTCTCGCCGACCAATACTGATGTACTAATGGCCGGGTCTTCACTTCGGCCCGGTGTCGGCTAGGTGGTGTAAGTAAGTGACTGCGGAGGTGCAAGTGGTCACGAGAGCACACGTGGACGCATGGTTCACGTCACTATGCAGCTTAACCAAGTATGTAGTACAGCCAATTTGTAGACTTGTATTTTAGATGTACTATGTCACTGCAGCAGACGGCTAATATGAAGTGTTCCTCGTTACATTAAATGAGATTCAGGTACGGACAAACTCATTTTTGTGACCAGACACAAATAGATGTACACGTGCATGCATGTGCACTTTGCACACCTGGACACACACATACACACACTCACTATCTCTGTGATATATGTGGCTGTATGCAATGAAACATTAACAGTAATTTAAGTGGAAATGCAATATGAATTGTGTTATGAATAATCAAATGTTAAAATTTTAGAATAATATTGATGCTGTCACACTGAAGTTTTAGTTTTGCATGTCATATCGTGTTCTTTGTATTTCAAAAATGATAGTTTAGATTTTTCTTAAATTATAATTTGTAATCATGCTAATATTCAGTAATATGAAGGAACTGTATTGTGTGAAAGAAATTTAAATACAGAGGAACCTAAATTTCATAGAAAAATGGTTGTGTTGTGGAGAATGAATGTTTAGACATACCTGACAAATGAAATGCTGCTTTCATCTTCAACAATTAAAAACAGCTTTGTGTGTTTCAGGAATACATCTGAATGGAGAATGTAAACCAGTTGACATTTGATGTGCCAGTGCTTGCGACTGTTATTGGTCTAAAGGGTGAAGTTATTTGTGCCCTCTCTCTTCTGTGATAATATAGACTTTGCTGTTGGAACACTGTGTTAAGTGTACAAACTCACATTGAGGCACGTTGTGCTTCATGTCTGACTCTTTTGTGCGACTGTTGTGATAGAGTTTATTGGCAATGTCTGATGTCGTAGAAAAAAACTTCATTTAGGAAGAGTGCTGCTCTCCTACTGAATAATTAATTTCCCTCGTGGATGTGTTTTGTGATGAGCAATAAAGACATTTATTGCTAACAAAGACAAGAAGTGTTTATGTACCTACACAGTGTGTTAAAATTTATATATATATACGTTAAGAGTGGAAAAAAATTGATATGAACTTTGTATGTTAAATTTATATCAATCTGATGTTAAATTTTGCCTTCTGAATGCCGTTTGTAGTTTTTTTTTTGTTTGCATTTAAGAGAGTAAGATCATAAATAATATTACCTAATTATAAGATCTCTGATCTATATTCCATTATTTAAGTGACGTTCATAAGTGTGTGTGTATATATGATAATGAGTTACTATGCTTGCAATATGGTTCCTGATAGCCATACTGATCAAAGCCACACATATTTTTTTATAGGTAACAACGTAAAATTTATCTTGCCCAAATACTTCTGGCATTGTTATTCAAACAATGTGTTTGTTTCTGAGGAAATATAACTGTAGAGCTAGAAAAATGTCAAAATTTGGATCTCATACATGCCACTTTTGTACCAAATGGGGAGGGTATTAATGTTTAACCCCAAAATAAGTTCATCAAATTTTTTTGTAGGAAGACATTTAAGTTATGGACTATCAAGCAGTGCTCCACGTGGTTTATTATTCTTGTCCATATTACAAAGTAGCTTTAAGGAAAAAAACACCTATTTTTTACTCCAAAAGTAGTTGGTAACCACTTTAGAAAGTTCATAAGTTGTAGGCTTTACCTACTGTGTTAAGGAAATATACTTATTATTAAAACTGTTTTATTTTTCTCCCAGAACACATGAGAAATACTGTGTGAAATTTAAATTGTACTCGCTGGTCTTTTCAGTTTACAGTCCTTTCACAGCACAGTCAGTTTGTGTAATGTTGGCTTGAAAACTAGTTTAATTGAATGCAAGAACTGTATTTCACCCGCCGAGAGAGGTCGGAAGTTTTGTGAAAGGGCTCTGTGCTTGAGCACAGTCGCACTTGAAGCTGTGTGTAAGAAGACAGAAATCTGTGAAAGTAGTTGCATAGTGCTATTGAGCATTTATTCTCACACACGTACCACACAGAGAGGCCTACAACTCACGAGTTGATTGAGTTATTCAAACTACTGTGACCCAGTTTCTGTCACGACAGTGCAGTTGAATAGGTTGCACTGTACAGAAAGCCCAGCTTGTACAAGGTGTTTATTTAGAGCAGCTGACGGTAATCTGCACCAAACTTTCATGACAGTTTGAAAAGTTCTCTTCCACACACAAATTCCTCTTTATGTTTTTTTGTATGTACTATTGACAGGATTAAAATTTGTATGTCATGTAAAATTAAAAGTAAATGTGGTACTTATTTTAATTTTCTGAAAGCTTGAGAAAAGGGCGGGAGCAGAAATGAAATACACGTGACATTTGTGCACAGTACTGAGATCTTTCAACAACTGGAAAGGACAATGTCACATGTTTAAGTGTAAAGATATTGTAGAATCATACGGAGACTGCTGAATGTATGACGGACTGGCGGATGATGGACGGACGTGACAGGCTATTGTAAATCCTGCCATAGTATAAACTTCTCAATATTATTTTCTTTTTAAACTTTTATTTGTATTATTATTTTCATGTTTAATTCATTAAACTGTCATTATAAATATAGTAGTTTCTAGAGTTAAACAAGAAATTGTATTGTTGAAATCTTACCATTTGAAGAACTTTCGTGGTGCAGTAGAATCTCATACCTAATATTAATATTTTGACCATCTGAGCAGTTGAATTTGGCAATGTGAGGATGTTCATTACCTTTACCTTTCGTTTGTTGTACCTTCAGTAAAGCCATGTTCACAGTTGAGTGTAAGGCGCAAATATGCTTTTGTATTCTAGTTCTAAACTTAAACTTAGGTCACTTCATTCAGAGCTCATTATCATCTAGCCCTCCACCATTCCTTGCTTCATTTGTCGTTGGTGTATTCACTGAAGCTTTTTCCATCACATAATTATTATTTTTCATTTTAAATTTCTCTCATTGTTGCAACATTATCTTCATTCTACACAATCTTACTAATCTTCTCCCTTCATTTTTTTACCAGCAACATGCTTATCTAAACCTTTGTGCAGCCATGCATCATGGGCCACTTCCATGCTCATATTGAGCGTGCCACTACAGTGTGTGTACAAAAATCTTTAGTTTTTATGGTAGTTCTCTGTGTGTGAAATGAATGTAAGGCAGGAGGGAGCCATGGGGAACTAACACCATCATTCCCCATCAAACTTGTTATTTTTGCATCTTGTGATGTGTGTTAACTATTTCCTCAGGTTTGCCCGCTGCCTTACAGACTTGCGTTAATTTTGCAGACTGTTATGACATCGTATGTAACGAGATATATTACTTCCAAAGTTTGAATTATCCAATTTTGTACACTCAGTTGTGAACCAGGCCTGATTTGTCATATTCTAAAACTCTGTTAATGAAGTATTACAAGTGTGAACTTATTGTAACTTTGTAAAAATGCATTGTGTTAGGTGGTTTTGCAAAAATTTAGCATGTTGCTACATTGTAGTTTGCCTACACAGTGTTTTACACATTTGTATACATTATTTTATGTTATTGTAGTTTCTACAAGCAGATTGTACAACTGCTTTCACATCTTTCTATGGTCACCCAACATGCTAGAATTATATCACCAAAGTTTGTAAAAAAAAATTTANTCAACTGCTTTCACATCTTTCTATGGTCACCCAACATGCTAGAATTATATCACCAAAGTTTGTAAAAAAAAATTTAATTTAATTATTTTTTTGTTTGTACTTATAAATGCATTTTATCCTGTATGAATTATGTAACTATCCACACAACAATTTTTCATAAGATTTTTCTGTGTGAAATTGACAGAAGCAATATGTGCAGGATAGTGGGGCTTTACATTAAAGTTAACCACAAGATTATTGAGTTACTAAGTACAATAGTAAAGCCATTAGTCATAAAGGAAGCAATGTTCAGTTAACTGACAATGTACAACATTGTTTGTTGTTTCCCCATAAATCTTGTTACAGAAATGGATTAATATTAATACTGTATAAGTTTGTACTATTACTGCGGTTTGATGTAAGTATCCCACTATTTAAAATGTATTTTCTTTATTTATGTAATAAACAGAATGAAATATGAATGAATTGTTTGCACAAACATCACTTCATTCTCCAGCTTCCCCTTTTAATTTGTGGTTACAAGACTAGTTCTTAATGTCCATCATTCTTACTATTAAGGTAATACTTAAGCATCAAACAGACCATAAGCCCAATCCTTGATCCTTAGGNTAATGTCCATCATTCTTACTATTAAGGTAATACTTAAGCATCAAACAGACCATAAGCCCAATCCTTGATCCTTAGGCCAGACTGATAGTGGTTGTCTCATTCTGCCTGGATGGTATAAAAGACATTGAGATATAGGCCGTGTCCCAACTTGAAACTGTGCTCACTCTCCCTGGCTCACTCCAGCGAATTGAGATTCATGCCTTCTGTACACCTTTGGCATTATTTATCTGACAGAAAGGGTAATAAATAGTGAAAAATAAAACACTGCCCGCCTTTCACTATCCTCAAAGAAATTTACTTTTTTTTTTTAATAGAGACTTATTTTAATTTTCCATATTTTAAGATGATAAACTCTACTATTATGTGCAAAGCAGATTACTTGATAGTAATGTAAGTTAGTAAAATATTTCCAACACTGCTGTAGAAACAAAAACATATGTTTCTGAATATTCAAGGTTAGATTTGAAAACATGTCTGCCAGAGAGGGTGTGAGCAGCAAGTGAACATCGTCGTTCACCCTCCTCCTCGTGTTCTGTGATCCCAGTTGCGACAGCAGAGAGGACTCTTCGTGACGTCAAGCGTGGGTGAAAGAGCACTCTCTCTGCAAATTGGGACACTGCCATAGTCTCACCAGGGTGCAGTGTCCCTTCTGCTAGCACCTTTTTTTTAGTCGCAGCTCATGAGAAAGGTATGGAGGTTCACTACGGATGGGCTGACTGTAACAACCCACACTTGAGTTGCCATCAGTTCTAACTACTTGAATGGTTTGGTCCAGTTCACATGCTGTGTGTCTGTGACAGAGAGGTTGTACAGACTTCATGTTGAGGGTAGTAGTACGTAAGTACAAGATAGCATGGTAGTTGTAGGGTAGTGGTGCACAGGGTTGCAAACTGGAAACCTAGTTCTGCTGCTAACAATTGGTGCTTATCTACGACACCAGTTTTCGTAAGCCACAGCTATACGAGACACACAAACCCATGGATACTGCTTCCTTGAAGTGGGGTCTTGGAGAAGGTCACCTTTAGTTGAGATGATCAAGAATGAAAACTTTGCTTGGGTTCATCCTGCCAATTAGAGGTCAGTTTTTGATGGCATGGCGCCTTTGGTACCAGCATCTCTGAAATAGCCTGTCATATTGGTTGCTGTTGCGAGCACTTATCAAAAGTGGTGCCAGAGGGCAGTGCAGACTGTTTTGGATTGTTCAGAGAAACTGCAGAACAATAATTTGAGAAATTGCTACACAGGTAAAACAGCGGTGACCAGAACAATGTTTCACAACTCATGTCCATCAAACACTGCTGCAGATAAAACTGCAAAATTGACCCACTCTTACCCCCATGCTGACTGCACGTCCTAAGAAGCAATGCAGGTGGACACAATCAACACTGGACTGTGGATGATTGGAGAATGGTCACCTGGCCCAATGAATCCAGATTCCTGGTTAATCAAATTGACCGTCGAGCATGTGTACGCTCATTGCCATTGGAGGGTATGGTACCCGGGTGGACTGTTAGGTGGAAACGGTCTGGAAGCAGATGTGATGCGTTGTGGTTTCCTCCTGGCAATGACCACTTCCAGCAGGACAATGAGCCATGCCACACTACCAGGATTGAGAAGGACTGGTATGAGAAACATCACAATGAATTTACATTAATGCCCTGGCTCCCAAGTAGCCCAGATATGAACCCAATCAAACATTTGTGGTGACGTGTGATGCATAATAGGCATATCTTCTTTTTTGACTACCAACTCATCCCGTGCAGCGACACAGCACCCAAACGGAGTATCGAACCCCGAGTATGCTTGCCTCGAGAGCCGGCAGGCATTCTCCCAACCTGGGACAACCAAGGAAACTGAGGACGAGCCTCAACTACCCACTATGCCAGACGCACACGTAAGTAATCGCCCCTGCCAAGGAAACCAAGTGAAACTGGGCGTTGCACCTAAGTAAGCACCAAATATCACCCGCACATGGGTAACTACCCTACTTCATTTCTTCCTGAGAGAGAGCAGCAAGGGCTGCGCCGGCCA
>NQII01010372.1:6439-24351 GCA_002778355.1 Clitarchus hookeri | reverse complement strand
AAAAAAAAAAAAAAAAAAAGCTTCTAACGAGATGAGACAGCAATTTTTTTACGATTATATATTCTTCATTAATATCTACGCAAATCAGTTTGGCTGGTGTGTTTACGTCGGTCGCCATGTTTAATGGCTGCGCATCGCTGTTTCCCATGCTACCTACCGGCCGCGGATATTCAGGAGGGTGTAATGTTAAAATAAATAGAACGTATTAAATAAAATAGTTAATAGTATGAGCGGTCTGATGGCTTAATATTTGGTGACTTTCGGCATTGTGCCGTCACCTTATTGGCTGTAGGTCGTTGACGTCATTGTAACTGTCTTTTATACGTCGTCATCGGATTTCAGTAGCCGTTCAGATGTGAAACAGTGTGGTTGTATTGTTGCGGGCGCGTCTTGTAACGTCCGAATCTGACTGATTTAAAAACTGAGAGTGCAATAACGAGTGCTTCTGTGTGTATTTTCGCCTATGAATGTGTGCTTCTGTGCATAATATTTGCCTATATGGCGGGTGTTACTTGTTTCGTAGAGTGAGGTAAGGTGTACAACAGTTGAATTGGCCAAGGACAGAGGAATTTTACTCGCCGCTACCTAGGTGAGTTAATTGATATTCTTCCGTGTGTTTTACGAATCCTTTAAATCCCTAACATCCTAGATTTGACTAAATTTGTATATTAGTTGAAAACCCAAGGTTAGTTTAAAACTGTACTATCCTAGGTTAGTTTAAAAATTTAAAATAGTGATTCACTCATTGTGGAGTTAGGTTCTGTTAGGTTAGGTGGGAACATATTACGAAATTAGTCTGGCGTTAATGCCCCTAGTATATTTGTGTTCTGCATAATTAGTAGTGTGTGAAATATACCACTTTTCGGGTTTTTTTTTTTTTTTGCAGAAAAGTCCCTAAACTGCATAATTGCCATTTATAGTGCTAATTGCACTATTTATTACTTTTTGTTGTTTATTTAATGAGTATGCAGTGGACATATGAGCCAGCTGAAAGTCACATGCCAGTGTTTATTTTGATAAGTAGGTGGAAAGATACGCAGCCAATGGGCTGAAAGTAGGAATTTAACAGGGTTTTCAAAAGTGCTCACTTTACTGTGAACAGCCTTTACAAAGTTAAAATAAGGCCACAAACTGTAACAAGAGGGGTTGATGACACTGAATGCCTCAGGTACATTCTGCTGGTAATCTCTCCAAATTAAAAACCCAATTTGGGTGTATCAACCTGCAAAACTACCAAAAAGAAGCCCTCCAGCCCACATGGGACCTCAGAACAGCCTTCAGTTAACTCCAGACTGTGGCCCCTTGCTTCCAGCTGATACACAGAACAGTCCTCTGCTAAAATATATTTCATAATCTTTCTCCCGAGATTCCTATATTTTACCTGCTTGAAGCTTGTGCAACATTCATTGAAATCTTCAGCAAGATCCTTGCACTTTTCTGCGCCTCTGTCCAAGCCATAAGCCTCGTAACAGCTCATCAGGCGCATCTCAAGAGGAGTGCATTTATTCGTCTCGTGAACAAGTAGAGTGGCAGTCAGGTCCGTGAACGGCGAACGAACAACGGGGTTGAGAGACATTGTTCACCAATATGATTCTGTTTCTACCTGTAAAAGTCAAACAAAGCACATTCTTTAATACTTGTAGCTTGTGGTAGCGGAACGCTTTATCATTAACAGTAAATACATATAATATCTTGATAATAGAGGACATGAAGACAATATTTTGGCGACATTCAATATCCATAGCAAAAAATTTCAGTCTTCTATATGACATTTTGGTAATTATCTAGTTTAGGGGCTTTTATGAAAAACACAATAAAAATTTAAAATTATGATATATTTCTACTCTACTAATGATGCAGAACACGAATATACTAGGGGCATCGCTTTAAAATAAGTGCAACATATTTTTAAAAATTGAACAAGTTTGTGAGATGACTGTTTCTGACAGTTTGTTTACGTTTATGAACGAAACGTTTTATGCCAACAAAAGTTGTTTTAATGAATTCAGCATAGCTTACCTAGTTGATATTGAAGCGGCCGTAGTGTTAAAATAAGTAGAACATATTAAAAAAAACTTGCGAAATATGTTTGTTTGTGTCTATTAACGTCAGAGGAATTATACCAGCCCCCTACCTAGGTGAGTCAATTTACATTCTTTTGGTGTGTTTTACGGTTCCTTTAAATCCCTGCAATCCTACATTCGTATTTTAGTGTAAAACCCAAACATCCTAGGTTAGTGTAAAACCCAAACATCCTAGGTTAGTATAAAACCCAAACATCCTAGGTTAGTGTAAAACCCTACTATCCTAGGTTAGTTTAAAACCCTAACATCATAGGTTAGTGTAAAACCCAACAATCCTAGGTTAGTTTAAAAATGTAAAATAGTGATTCGCCCATCGTGGGGTTAGGTTTTGTTAGGTTAGGTGGGCACATATTACGAAATTAGTCGGACGTTAATGCCCCTAGTATATTCGTGTTCTGCATCATTAGTAGAGTAGAAATATATCATAATTTTAAATTTTTATTGTGTTTTTCAGAAAAGCCCCTAAACTAGATAATTACCGACATTTTGATGCAAGTGGCTCAATGTGCAACATGCTTTCAACGCTACAGGTACTACCAAGTAATTACATATGCTTATTAGGATTACAGCACCCATCTAAACTATTTTATACATAGCTTTACCATCCAGTTTATCACGTTGCAATGCAATACTGGCAAGATGAAGCTGTCTGCTCACCGAGTAGCCTACTGACTGCGCACAGTTTTTCATGACGTTTCTCAGCTCCCATGAGAAACGTTTAGTAATTTTTTTTTAAATTGTAAAAAAAAAAAATACATATAAATTTTAAAATTGTGTTTTTAGGCTTTGCAGAAGTTGCAGATTCATTTCTGCATGTGCAAATAAATCAATTTTATTATGAATTTGTTTGATTGCGGAACGAATTTATGCTGTAAAATTGTTATCGACTTGTTTATGATTTTGAGGACATGTCATTAGTTTGCTGTGAACAAACAAACACTGAAGTGTATTGTAGACATATGTCCTTTAGTACAACAGAATCTTTAGTTGCACTTTGGATGTCGGTGTGAATCTTTGGCAGGGTGTAGTGCATGCAGCATTCACGTCGTAAATTCTCAATCAAACCATGTGAATAGGCCTATTTGTACAAACCAATCCAGAAAAATAAATTATTTTTTTATTTATAATTATATAACAAAGATTTCTAGTTAAAAAATTACATGCTCACGAGAAACATTTTAAAATGTTGTCAGTCTCTGCAGAATGTAAAGCTGCTTTTGCAGCAAGTATACTTGTAGCTGAATGGTTGATATCTGCTGCGTGTTCAAGTCCATGAAAGGAAGCAATTCACAACACCACTTCTAAGTACCATTATGTTAAACGGCCCTGCTACAATGGGCTGATACTAACTGCTGATGTAGGCTTGAAACACACTTGTAGAATCGATATAATCCGGCAGCAATTATCACTTTTAGCGGCGGAATAATAAAATAAAAATTTTAACTCAATTTTTTTTTTGTCTAAATGAAGGTATGCGTTAGTATTTTATACAGACAAATCCAGCACATTCCAAATTCTGACAATTTCCGCATAAGCACGCAATATAAAAATGTACTATGTGTAAAAAAAAAAGGGATCTAAATTTAACTAGATGTAAGTTTCTTTACGACAATATATTAAACACACTGCCAAATTAACCTCTATTTATAGTGCATTTTGCATCCACCGCATACGAAAATCAAATCAACGCTACTAAATAAACATTATTTTCAATATTAAGGCTACAATAATACGTTTTACCTTTATATTTCGATTAGTGGTGGAATAGTTTCCCGAGAATACGATTTTATTCAACTCGGGTTAAAAGTGACTACGACAAGCTCATAAGGGTGAAAAAGTAAAAAACCGAATTCCTTAGAAGTATACAATAAAATTAGTTATGTTCCAAATTGAAAATGTACACCGCAATGTGACCTGGCGTTACAAACAGGCTTGAGTAACAAAAAAAGTATTATGAATTACCATTGCATTTGGAATGAAATAAAATTTGCTTTTAAATAAGTTATATTATATATATAACTGTCTACGTAGTACATTTTAAATAGCGAAAATTAAGGGCCTGCATTACCAAACCTAGATAAGGTTCTGGAAAAAATGTATGCTTTAGATAACAAAGAAAAAAGGGTTACGACCCCCTGAATAGTCCATTTAGCGCTTTATAAGGCTGATAGCGTCTGATTCGGTGATAAATATTGTGGAAAGGAGCGGTAATTTGTAGGAAGTATTAAGGCAAAGATTTTTTTTATACATAAACAAAAAATGTTGTGATAATTTGGTATTGTGGAGCAAAATAAAATTCCAAATGCGATTTGGTTGTTTTATTACGTCAGTGATATAAAAATTGCCAAACCTCACTTCAATAAACAAATGGAATTAAATTAATGGGTAATTTTTAAGTGTAGGGGCTTTTCTGAAAAACACAGAAAAAATTTAAAAATTATGATATATTTCAACTCTACTGATTACGTAGAACACGAATATATTAGGGGCATAGCTTTAAAATAAGTACAACATATTTTAAAAAATTGAACAAAATTGCGAAATGAGAAGTATAGCCAGTTTGTTTACGTTTCTGAACGAAACGACCAAGACAAGCAAAAGTTGCATTAATGGGTTCTGCACAGCTTACCTTGTTCATATTCAAGAGGATGTAATGTTAAAATAAGTAGAACATATTAAAAACTTGCAAAAATGTTTGTTTACGTCTATTATAATCAGAGGAATTATACCAGCCCCCTACCTATGTGAGTCAATATAGATTCTTTTGGTGTGTTTTACGGTTCCTTTAAATCCCTACAATCCTACATTCGTAGTTTGGTGTAAAACCCAAACACCCTAGGCTAGTGTAAAACCCTACTATCCTTGGTTAGTGTAAAACCCTACAAACCTAGGTTTAGTGTAAAATCTAAAAAACCTTGGTTAGTTTAAATCCAAAAATCCTAGGTTAGTGTAAAACCCAGCAATCCTAGGCTAGTTTAAAAATATAACAAAGTAATTCACCCATCACAGGGTTACGTTCTGTTAGGAGGTGGGCACATATTACGAAACTAGTCGGACATTAATGCTCCTATTATATTCGTGTTCTGTATCATTAGTAGAGTGGAAATATACCATTTTCCGTTAATTATTTTTATTTTTACGGAAAGGCCCCTAAACTTAATAATTACCTATTAATGAAGATGTAGACTTGACACGAACAGGTAAATATTTGAAAATATCTTTCCATTAATTTTTTTTTTATTTCACATAGGCAGAGTGAGTAATACGTTGAATTGTCAGCTGGGCATGAGAAAGTGACCATAACACACTTTTTTTTTCATACTGGTGGTGGTTTTGGTTTCACGTGAATGCTATAAGACATTGTGCGAAATATAATAATGGCACTTTTTTCAACAATTTTATGAGTGTGATATATTTGTAGGAATTCGGAATATAACTTATAATATAGTGTAATACCTGACAATATAGTGCTGGTATTTCAATGACCACAGCCCCTTTCCTGCAGCTTAAATTAGCCAGATTTTGTATTTTACCCGGTATACACTTTTTAGTTGCATTTCAGAACCAGGCCACACTTTGGTAGGCATAACTATTTAGGTTAAAATTATTGATTACATGATGATTTTGACGTGAAACACGCATCCACGAATTCCATGTGCTCACTCTGACCGCTGCAGTCACACCAACTACACCAGCTACATTGGGCGGCACCAACCAAATCAGGCCAAAAGTGCGTAGTGCAGGTTTACGAGAACAGAACATGCACCTTCTTGCCGACAAGGATTACATAACTCAACAGACAGCTCTGCTCATTTATTACAAGATGTAACTCTCTTAATAAACATGTAGGTGATCCAAAGCAGTTTTACCCCAAGGCCAAAGCCTTTGGGCGTACTGGCAATTGGTCGTTGCGTTCTAGTAGCTCGCGCAGTGATCTATGACACAACTGGCTTGTAGGCCGAAGCTGAAGTGATAAGTTCCCGAAAGTGGCACCAGTAGTATGCAGCATTTTTACAAACACATTAAACACAGTCACTGCATTCATAGCTACAGTCACGTGTGTTTTATTGTGTTAACAGCAAACGAGCATGGCATTCTACACCCCTTTGCCCAGGTGGACTCGTCCATCCCTTGAGGAGACAGCCGCCTGGCAACACTGTAGCCAGGGAAATTCATACACATCACAGGTATGTTAAATTCAGACACTTTTAACGAGAAATGTAATCTTAATTTAATGTGTATTTATAAAAAGTAAATTATGTTTTTTAAAACGGAGATTGCCTATAAAGGTGTTCATCCTTGTAACATGTAATTTAGTGCGGTGATATGTCCTGTCAACTTCACAACTACCATTTTAACATACATTTGTTAATAAACGATGGTGTCACCAATGCGTTCATTTGATTAGTACATATTTTCACCATTGCAATCATATCACATAGTGTTCAAGTTATGTTTCATCATTCGCCATTTGACTTCGGTTCTCCCCACTCGTGATGGAAACCAAGGTCACTCGGCTAGATCGTCTCAGCACTCGGACCAGACTGGCAGCATTGGACGCCCGCTCTGCGAGCCCCCTCGGTCACATAATTTAGGCTGTAATAACTTCACTGCGATATTAAATTAATTAACCAGAACCTTTCTTTTATTTCTTCTAAATACCTAGGGGAGAGCCACCTGCCGTTTCACCTGAGAGCTTAATCCATTTGCGTATCAACATAACATTACATTTATTTCACGCTAAGGCAATGGCAGGCCATAAGTTGTGGGTCAATTTTCATGCATTATTCACCTGTAAGCAAGCACAGTAAATAAAACAATTTACAAAATTAAACGTGTGTCGATTAATTGTAGGTTACTACACCCTTTGTAGCATCACCGACAATTTCGTAGTATATTTCTGGCATACGAGACAGCCTACAGTCTCGTCATAAGGTATAAATAGTGCAACAGTGAGAAAGTGCGTCAAAATCATCAACAAACTGATGGAGATATTCAGGGCCACCTGGGCCGTCGACCAAAAGACCCTCATCATTAACTCATCACTGGGTTATGGCCCCAGGCAATCCATCACCAACCTGCCCTGGGTAATCTCGACCACATCAATTTTATGACCATTATTCATGGGGTGACTAGAGATGATATTGTTAACATATTATAAACACTAGGTAAGCACCATTTAAAATACAAAACTGTGGGAGTGCTTGTGTCCCAATTTACAAACTGTGTGTGAAAATCAACATATTCCATTAAAAAAAATCATGTTAAGTCCATTCGCCAGCAGCTAGGATTGCGCATAAAACAAATTGTAGAATTAATTTTAAAATTTTGCCACATAAAATGAATACAAGTGCCAGCAATTGTTACTATGTGCATTCTGGGTCATTATTAAGAAGCGGCTTAAAAAAAACATTTAGAAAATGGTACGAATGGCATACTAATCGAACTGAACACAAATTTAATGGGGGCATCACAATATTCACACTATGTGCTACAAAATGTAATAGTGGGAAGTGCTACGAAGATCATAAAAATTGTTGGGTCAAACATGTAAAATATATGTCAGTCGGATTTCTTTCCCACATTAAATACAGGAAAACCTAAATTCATGTAACTGCACAGTCCTTGGGGTGGCGGGTGTGGAAGAGGGAATACAGACATTCTATCATGCATCGGCACCAACCCTACTTTTTATGGAATTTTTTAACATGAATCTGCAAACTTCGCAGAAGTGCAAGCACTTCACGTTCGATACCTACAACAAGCTGCCAGTGTACCTTGGTGACTGTTTTGGGAGATTTACTCCCATGCTGGTTCTGTGACATTTAATTCGGTATGTAAGGTTTGACTATCTATGCTTGAACATTATTTATACACGATCACAGTAATTAACACCAATAAACTGCAACATATCATGAAGTTATGTGCGACTCGTTTAGGTCTTCTGCATTTGACACAGCTAGTTTATGTAATGCTGACACCAGCATTACATAAAGCCTTCAATTTCCATGCTAAATATTCACTCTGTACTGCCAATTGAACTGATGTATTCTAATGTGTATAAACTCCACAAACACTCATATTTCCGTGCATTAATGAGTATTAACACTTCATGTGGAAATATTCGCAAATAAACCTTATACTAAAATTGTTTATTTGTACATTGCAATGCCACACACTGTCAAATTTACAAGGAACACCGAACATCAACTGCAAACACTGTGACATCAGTGAAGTTAGCCAGGAATGGTTGGATCTTATATTGCCTGGCGTCATAACTCAGCGGTGAGCTAATGACGAGGGTCGTCCGGTCGACAGCCCATGGGGGCACTAGTAATTATCCGTCAGTTTGTTGATGGGTGTCGCTTACTTACAGTTACATTTTTATATCTGATGGTAAGGCTGTAGGAAGTCTCGTAAGACTGAAATATGCTAACGAAATGCGGGTGAAGCTAGAAAGGATGCCATACAACGAATTGACACTGATTTCACTGGGTTGAGCTGTTTATTCACTGTCCTTGCTATGGGTGAATAATGCGTGAATGATGCATGATAATGGACCCAGCTGTTAAGCAGTGAAAAACACGTGGTCTTATATTGAGATGCGATTGCGTTAAACTCTCCGGTGAGAGTGTGGGTGGCTCTCCCCTCAGTACATTAAAGATAATACAAATGGTCTGGTGACTAATATATTACTATTGTCGTTAAATGATTTCAGCCTATATGCAGGTACTGAGGGGGCTCACGGAACGGGTGATTAATGCCGCCGGTCTTGTCCGGGTGCTGAGACGAACTGGGCAAGTCATGTCAGAGAGAGAGAGAGAGAGAGAGAGAGAGAGAGNTTTGAGTAGTTTTGAAAAGAAACTAACGCATGGAGATAAATAATCAAACGCACACTCGAAAAAAAAACCCCCACAATCGGTACGCATTGACACACACCAACTGCTGGATCTGGCATTGAATTTCCGAGCGCGCGGAAATATTTCCGAGTACTGACTCGGTTTCAGGTGGTTCGGAGTCAACTGCGATTGAGGGGTTCCGCCCCTTTTTGCCTCTAAGTATAAATGCGCGCCAAAAACCTAAACTCTATTTTATGTTATTCATGGGGGTCACGAGTAGTAACCTACTCGACTTGTCGCAGGGTGTAGCCACTGCCAACCCGGGTCGTCACACGGTGTAGCTCGGCGCTCTTGATCGATATGCGATGTTTGCCCTTAATCAGTTAATGGGCGAGGAGAGAGCTGACACGATGGGTTGAAGCATCTAGAGCTGTCGATCGCATCGCTCGCATATATATAGCACAGCGGCACCGCCGTGTCCTGCCAACAGAGGGGAGGACATTTTGACCTCATACCTCATTTAAAGCATCTTGTTAGTGGGGAGAGAGATGAAAATCAGTTTATTTGAAGTATTTAAAATACCTTCTTTTGTATCTTTACCTCAAATTTTATCTTCAGAACCTACTTATTAGTTTTTTTTTCCACCCACGGGAAATGAATGAGCAACAGTATCACGAGTTAGTGATTATTTACAGATAAGTCTTCCTATTTTGTACTGTAACTACACCGTGAGAGTAAATGTTACAACTGAAAGTCAGGAAGAGTACACATACAAGAAGGCACATCTATTAAGAAAAAAAAAGTGTAATTGTAGCTTATAGCAAGTCCTTCTTCAATAAGTAAAATTTACGAAATAAATTGTGAAAAAAAAAAAAAAAAAGTTTGATAATTTTTATAGTAATTAATTATTGCAGTGTGTGTGGTGAGTTTTTAGACGTCGGCGCCTTTCTCCTTGTATTACGAAAAATTTCTTGTGCATGTGTCGCCTTACAGAATATGTACACAGTAAGAAAAAAAATTCCAAACAATTCAAAATTTTTAGCTTTTAACCATTAAAATATAGATAAAACGGAGCAAATGAAGACAATATACCTTTGATAATTTAAACACAAAATACACTCAGAAATTGCACAAGACATATAAGAATTCATATCCTTCGTATGTGTATGAAAGCAACCTAACTATGTACCACACTACATTAACGGAGCACATTGTATTTGGCAAAATTATTCATTTAAGGAAATACAAAATATTTGCAGGGGATAAAGAATATTGAAATTATGGTGAAAATAGAGATAAAAATCAATCTGAAGTTAGACTTTGTTCAATTCAACTGAAACTATGTCAGGTAAATTAAGACTTTTTAATAAATTTAACTATCACCTCTCTTTTGTGAGCCATATTAAATTTCTAATTACGTGATAAACTTATTGATACTAGAGTTTCTGGTTTGTGTAAGGTTGATCAGATTCTGAGTGTTAATAAGTAGGAAATTATAACACCTTGGCTAGTGTGCATGAAGTAATTACAAGTTATCAGACCTCTGGAATGTTCTTTGTAGCTGAAAATTGTAAAATTTCTAAATAAAATTGTTAAAAATAAGTCCCAGAAGAAAATTAACTCTTGATAAGAAAACCAGAAAATTCATTGACACAAATCTTTGGAAATACTCATCCTTCCGAATTGGAGCTGGCAGCATCATTTGAATATAAACAACTCAAAATTCCAAAATCCGCCCTTTCAGAACTCGTGCTTGTCCACACACATTTACAGAACTTTGAGGCATTTCTCGTACGCTTATGATGGGCAGTCGCAGCAAAATTTAACAGAAAAATCGCCGGACAAAAATTACAGTGGACTGCCTCCAATCATGTCTGTTTTGAGAGTCCCGGGTTCTCAAAAAAGCCAGGACCCAGAATAGTATCCAAGATAATATAATTTCCTGTTATCACAAACTTACGTCAAAAATAGTATTATTTAATTTCTCTGAGGTGCAAAAATAAACTTACATACATAGGTTTTAATAGGCTGCTGCAAAGAGAAAATAAAACTGCTACGTCTTTTTGTGTTTGTGCCTTCCGGAATGTTCGCTAGTTTCATGGTTTTTAGATTTATATTATTTTGCTGCTGTATTTATGTATTCGTTTGAAGTCGTCATTTTTGGCCGTGGGCAGGCTGTTGGCCATCATCATTCCTTATTAAAAGATCCTTATGGCCACAACTGGTGGTATAGGCCAAATCTGTGTCTTACTGCATCTATTCCTTCCTTTTGTTTTTTTTTAAAACGACATCACGTGTTTGTGTTGGAATTTGGTTTGCCCGTTTCGTGTATAGTTCGCAGTGCCGTAGCTATAAAAAGAAAAATGGAAAACAATATATCACCAGCTGACTTTGAAGATCCAAATAAAAATATCTCGCCATTAAGAAGAGCTAATAAAAGAAGTGCTCCTGATGACAGTGCTATGGAAGTGGTTAGGGGTATTGAAGGCAAGTCTCGACCACAAACATCTGTACCCAAAAAAGGAAAACAATCGTCTGGCGATAAATTCGAAATGCGCAAAGTGCCGGTGCCCACTCATCGTCTGACACCTTTGAAGGAAAACTGGATGAAGATCTTCACGCCCATTGTAGAGCATCTTCATTTACAGATACGTTTTAACCTCAAATCGAGGAACGTTGAATTACGAGCGTGCGCGGAAACGGAGGATATCTCGAACCTACAGAAAGCTGCGGACTTTGTTAAGGCATTTGTGTATGGTTTCGATGTGGAAGATGCGTTGGCCTTGTTACGTCTGGACGATCTGTTCATAGACACATTTGAAGTCAAGGATGTGAAAACATTGAAGGGAGACCATTTGTCCCGAGCAATAGGACGACTTGCAGGTAAAGGTGGACGAACCAAGTTCACAATTGAGAACGTAACTAAGACGCGCATAGTTCTGGCAGATTCCAAAATTCACATTTTGGGTTCGTACCAAAACATACAGATTGCGAGGAGGTTTATTTGCAGTTTAATTATTGGCAGCCCAGCATCAAAAGTGTACGGACAGTTGCACAACATAGCTAGCAGAATTTCCGAACGTTTGTAGTGTCGGAGTACGAGAAACTGCACATTTCGGGTGTTTCATAACAAATATTTTTGTTGAATATTGTCAATAATGTTTGTATTTGGCTCCAAAAATATAAGCAAAATTGTGAATCCAAAACTTTTTGAAACACAAAATTGGTAGCCACTTATGTTATATGGCTTTGTCAAAATTAATATTTATTAAAATACTGTTATATGTATAGTCGACTTGTTTTGCATTATATCAGCCATGAAGCACTATATAAAAATCTATGCATGTGGATTTTAGAGATATCCTAATATGTAAGCATGGGAAAACACAGGATATTATGCCAGAAAATAATTTAATTGTGTTATATAGTCCCTTCATGGTTACTTCCAACATTTCTGAAGGTCTCTTAAGTTCTACCTCTAGTATATTTCTCCACATAATGCAAACAAAATTTAACCGAGTTTATAAAATTACACCAAAGGGAGGTAATTTTATAGAATAGGAGCTTTTTTGAAAATAAAAGAAAAATCACGGAAAGAGTTATATTTCCACTCTACTACTTACACAGAACACGAATTTACTAGAGGTATTAACGTATTATTAATACAAACCACAAATACGATAGTGGGGAGGGCTATGAAGATCAGGGAAATTGTGTGATAAAAAGGTGTGTAAAATACGTACAATAGAGTGGACGGCTATGATCAGGGAAAGTGTGGGGTAAAAATGTGAGGATAATAACTTATGTTGTCGTACATAATGTTACGTTAAAGTTATGTTATCTTCAATGTTACGTAACCCAACTTAACAAAACCTAAACTAAGCTAGCCCAACCTAACGTTACTTTAGGTTCGGTTACGTAACATACGGAAATATAACGGTAATGTGAAAATACAGTTGAAACACGCTTGATATAAATATAAGACAGATAATACAACACACCAGACGTATGTATATTTACTCACCTAAGTAGGCGGTGTGTCCTCGTTCAATTGAACTACCGTCAAGGTTGAGTTGTACCATACCTGACCATGACCTACTAAAGATGCGAAAGGTACTGGCCAAAACAACGTTAATGATACAGGCAAACGCACAGAAGCACTCATACCTCTATTCTTCAATCACAAGCCTTAACACAGTTGGATTCAGACGTCACAAACCACGCGCGCACCAACACTCCACTAACAGTGAACTGCACTGTATGCCATACAACGGCCAACTAAACTATTGTACGTCTACGCATCCGCAGCCGACAGGTGGCGTTAGTACATCATTACATGGCTATTCAATATGGCGTCCGACATAAACAAAGCGGGTGAAGTGCTTGTAGTTTATCTATTTTATTTAGTACGTTCTACTTATTTTACCATTACGCCCTCCTCAATATTAAAAATGTAAGCTGTACAGAACCCATTTATGTTTTTTTTTTGTGGGTCTACTATGTTTCCTTCAGAAAAGCCCCTATTCTATACAATTACCTCATAGGGATATTTTAGTGTTGATTCAGGGCTCTGATAGGTATGAACGTAATGTTATACAAAGTTTTGTCAGATGCCGCCGTACTTTCTCATAGCATAAAGAGACTCTTTATTAACTTTTTTTAGGACACCAGCATGAAAAAACTCCTGATATAAAAACTTTGCATGAAATGTAACCAAACCAACTTGAAAATTAGGGCCTATTTAGTTTTCAATTAGAAACCAAAACTAAATCACCGCAGTTTAACCAATCTACAAAATAGCAAATTACCTGAAAGGTGAGTTAGTTTTCTTTTGACATACAAAATTTAATTACTTTCCAGTTCATTGCAATTAACAAATTTCCACCATGGCAAGATGCATGAAAATCTTAATCTGACTAGCTTCTGGTTCATGCGGAGAAATAAATTAGCCCTTAAAAATTTTCTTGGAAATTTAGCAAAGTTCCAAAATAAAATTTGAGATAACTCTTCTTCAAAAATATTAACAATTTCTCATCATTTTGAATGTCTCATAAAGTTTGCTTCAGATGAACCCATCGGTGAATACTTACACTCATCTGACAGACTTGAAGTGGGGAAAGCTGCAATGCTCAAAGTTTAAACACTAATTAATTGTTAAACTAGTGTTTTGGGTCTCTCCCAGTTTATAACCAAGCACATTTAACACTTGAGGTGCCTCTCAACAGTCGTACTAAAAAATTATCTAAAAACCTGAAGAGCAAAATTATTCTGGACTGCTCTACATGATGTTCCGAATGAGTGTCTGGGGTTCACAAAATATGCTATAATCACCGGAATAATTTCTCAGATATATCAATCACACTTCCTGAGACTTCAAATTTATTTCAAACCTCCTTTTCTCAGTTACTATCTTGGGTTAAGCTATAATACTTAAATTCCATGTTGTTTGCTTGGAGAAATTAAAGTTCAAAACACTTCAAAGATAACTCGTGTATAGCCAAAACGTAAAAATTAACAAATGTCTTTAACGTGTAAAGAATTACAAAATAAAAATAATGAATTTGTNATGTATAGCCAAAACGTAAAAATTAACAAATGTCTTTAACGTGTAAAGAATTACAAAATAAAAATAATGAATTTGTTGAGGTGATCCTGAAAATAACAAATGTTGCTAAAATTAAGCAGAGGCTTCAAAAATACAATTGATACAATTAAAAAGTATTTATTAGACATTATGTAAACAAACAATATTAAAATGCTGGTATCCTTACAATACAGTAATTTTCCAGTTTAGTTTTTACGAAAGGTGTTGTGGGCAGGATTTTAAAACTATATTTTTCAGCCTTACAAAATTACTTGCCTATTTTCGTATGGGCACATTTTTAGGCATTGTAAAAGTTAGTGAGGCGGGTTGGTTTATGTATCAGGGAAATTGTAGTTCAAAAACTTGTTAATGAGATGGTGAAATACTGAAAAAACTGAACATAGTCAGTTTATCTTGCACAGCAAGGTATGACAGGTTTGGTAATACTGTATTGTGAATTTTCTGTTTGTTTACATTTTGTGCATAATATTGTTTGTTTACATTATTTTGAAGCCCCACTCTTTATAGCTGCATTTGTAATATATTTTTTTATCACCTCTCAATATTGATTTAAAGAACATTATTATACATAGTACATATTTAGTGTAAAGTATTTTCTTTTAGCAGCTTAATTAAGGCAGGTATGAAATTTTACTGTAGATAAGATCTGCAAGTCAAGGAGGTTTTGTATGACTGAACAAACTTTTATTTAAGTTTTATTAACTTTTGTGACAATAATCTAAGGTTTCCAAATTTTAAGGAACAAACAATTTTTTTTTTTTTTTTTAATTAACCTCCTTCCGGCCATTAGACTTAGCAGTCCACCGTAATATTAGGGATGGCTGATGAACTAAATTAATTGAAATAACTGCCCATCCTAACATAGTTTCCACGTGGGAGAGGCATGTAAGTTTTGTAAAACAGCACGGGCAAGAAAGAAGATACCCCAGGCGCTATTCATCACGTTAACCAGCAATGTCATCCAGATAAGTCCTTTATTCAACTGAAATGGTGTTATACCTCGCTCACTATTAATTGGAACTATTTTTTTTTTGGTTGAACTGAACTTTCCTTTATGCAAGATTATACCAAAGGCATGATATGGAGATCTGTGCTCTACACTAGCTAGTCAAATTTTAGATTAAACAAATTATTTCAAGAGCTAATAATTATAAATAGGGCTCTATCATAATGTTATTTATTATTATGTTTGTGAAAGAGGTGATATTTCAGTTAACTTCACTTAATTCAGTCTCTTCAATCCTTAAAAGTCACCATCAGTTTTTTTTACATTTCAGTATGTCTTAAATTAGCAATTCTTCCCTTCACACTAATTACATTGCATCATTAATTGCTACGTAATAAATTCAATATTGCACGTGATATGTCCGTGTCTTATTTATTGTATATTCAGTTATGGTATGTCTCATGATCACGCTTAAGTTAAGTGTACCAGTCTTTGACACTATTAGAACGAAATGTTAATGCATACCATTCAATAACACAGTAAGCTGGTGAAGGGGTAATCTTCTGTTATAGATGATTAACTGTTTCTGTTTTAAGTCTTATTTAAAAAAAAACATCTATTAAAATCCATTAATATAAATTTAAAAAAAATTAAATACAGTTAAATGCGCTAATCATTGACGTACTAAATATACCAGTCTTTGACATGTTATATTCTGACCCTCAACAATTTGACAAAATTATTTTGATACACTAATTGATTAAATAAAACTTCTCTGAAATAAATTAAGTTACTGCATTTTATTATAAATTTACAGTAACATACAGACAAAGAATTTGTAAGGTCAACTTCATTCTCCTCTTGAAACTTTTTCTGAACTACACAAACGTATCTATAAATTGTGCATTGACGTTTACCACCGGTTAATCAAACTAAAACAAAATCCCTTATGTTTATGTTTTCTTTGTCTCTTCAAGTATATTTACTTCCATACTAACATCACTTTCAACCCATTCTTCACTGTCATCAGATGAAATTGAACTTCTTTATCTTTTTATCTTGGTTTGTGTTTCTTAAGTTCCTTTTGAAAAAAATTCCCCAATTTTTGTAGAATTTGCTGAAGTGAACATTTCCCTGGGTTAGTGTAAATTGTGAATACAGTGCTTCAGATAATATCTTAGGTTGTTTTAACATATAGATTGGAGTGGAGCGGAGAGATGTGGGTGGTTATTAACATCGAGGTCTTGAGAGCTGACGAGGACAAAGTGAGGCAAGTACGGAGCAGTGCCATAATGAAAGGGCGAGGAAAACTGCTGTAGCTTGGAATGTTGAGATCAGTAGATAATGGCAGAGCTGAGGAAAATCGTGCCAATTCCATTGAAAAATACAATAAATTTGTTTATTTTTCATAAGAAGTTGGATTCTCCTATGATGGTGGCCACTCTTTTGGAAAACAGGGTAAACTTGAAAAAATCTGGGAATTCAGGGGATTTTGTAAAATTGATTAAAAGTCAGGGGAAATTTTTTTTTAAAACCATATAAGTGTGAAGTTTGTATTTGAAATTAGCTATGGAAATTATTTGTTGGTAAAAAAAACTGTAAAATATTTTCAATTATATTCTGCTGTTAAGTTAGTATTGTCATTAATGGAATGTGGGATAGATTTGTGATATGGCCGGGGTGATGGGAATTTGATAAGGGGTGGGGTATAAGCGTCAGATTGCTAGCAGTGTACCAGCCACCAGGTTAGGGATGGCAAGCAATAGAGGTGGTTAAAGACAGGATTGATAAATTGCATGGGACCTGAACATGTCTGGTGTCGTGTGGCATGGTTAGATTGAGCTGAGGGGATGGGCAACATGATGAAGAGGATGGCATCACAGTTAGTGAACAAAGGGTAGGTACAGGCAGTGCAAGAAACAATGGAGAAGTTGTTGGGACAGTGCTTGGATGTGGTGTTGGTTAGACCCGAGAATGTCATAATTGGTTCAGTAGTCTTAGACTGCATCAGTGATTGTGATATTCTGGTGGTATAAATCGAGATTGGAATGCTGAGGATAGAGGATCCTAGGGTGGAGTATTACGGCANCGGCCACCAGGTAGGGATGGCAGGCAATAGAGGTGGTCAAAGACAGGATTGATAAATTGCATGGGACCTGAACATGTCTGGTGTCGTGTGGCATGGTTAGATTGAGCTGAGGGGATGGGCAACATGATGGCATCACAGTTAGTGAACAAAGGGTAGGTTCAGGCAGTGCAAGAAACAATGGAGAAGTTGTTGGGACAGTGCTTGGATGTGGTGGTGTTGGTTAGACCCGAGAATGTCATAATTGGTTCAGTAGTCTTAGACTGTATCAGTGATTGTGATATTCTGGTGGTATAAATCGAGATTGGAATGCTGACGATAGAGAATCCTAGGGTTGAGTATTATGGCAGTT
>NQII01010371.1:18195-38238 GCA_002778355.1 Clitarchus hookeri | reverse complement strand
TTGTTTGCTCCACTCCAAACGATGACTTCGGGCGTTGGTGCGTGTGATCAATGGCTTCCTGTAAGCGCCACGACAACGAAAACCAAGTGCTATCACCTCCCGGCGAGTAGTGCTATGTGACCGGAGTCATGGTCTCGATGCACTTTCAGGTGACGTGAGCAACACATGGTTGTCTCATGATGACTGTATCGCACAAAACAATTCAGAGAATTGGCCAGGGTTGCTTAAGAGAACCGGATGTTCTCCCTACGTTGGGCCAGTACTTATATGACGTTTATACTTGATATCAAGTCGTTAACCATCGAACGAGGAACTTTTAACTGCTGGCGAATCTCCCTGACGGAGACCACATACTGTTCAACTTTTAGACATTATCAGTTATCATTCTTTTTCGCAAAAAAAATAATTTTTTTAGTGCATATTTTTTTCGCAACTACACCTCAAAATCACAATCTTATTTACTCTATGGTTTTCGCGTTTGCGCTTTCGCATGTACAGCGTCCTAATGATCAAATTTACTGGGGGCAAAAGGATGTCGCGTGAATTTCGCCACACGTTGTATGAAAACTTTTTGTGTAACATTAGGACTACTTAATCTACAGGNAAAGGATGTCGCGTGAATTTCGCCACACGTTGTATGAAAACTTTTTGTGTAACATTAGGACTACTTAATCTACAGGATGTTCACGGTTAACTAACCACTTTTGAAATCAACCTGTGAAAAAAACTCCCTGCCTTTAACTGTATATATTTTAACGGACACAGTGGGTGATTTGCTCCCAATGATTTGGCTGAGATTTAGCAAAACTAGTGGCGTATTTGATGCAGTATGTTTAAATTTGTGAATACTTGATTTATTTAATGTTGTTTCTGTTTGTTACATGCAGATACGACTAGGAATTAGTATATCAGTAACATGTGTATGTTATTATAAATTTCACAGTTGCTCTTGATCGTTGTTTGAAAAAAGAGAATGGGTCAATTGCAATGTTAATTTACATATGGTGGACGGATACAAAACGGGCAAAAAGTAGATCTCAAACATGGCTTTCAGAAGTGTTTATATCTGCGAATGGTATTTAACAGTATTACAGTGGTACTTACTTGGTGGAAACCTGGATATTTCTCTATTCGCGGTTTTTTTCACACTTTTTAAACTGAACCTTTTAAAAATCGCCCCATGTATGACGTGTTTCTTTTTCCTAATTCTGTCATATGCCACATGTATCACAAGTGTTTTTTGTACTTGTTTTGACATAAAAGTATCTTATTTTTGATTAAACTGAATTTCTACTTATATTTGATCTATAATCTATAATATTTAATTTATAATTATTATGAATAAAAACTGGGATAAAATGGGTTCGTTGGTAATGCCTAGTAAGAAATAGTTCTTATGTGAAATATTATTGCGCTAATTGCGCACGGATGCGGTGCGTTGTTCCTAATTCCGTCATATGCCACATGTATCACAAGTGTTTTTTGTACTTGTTTTGACATAAAAGTATCTTATTTTTGATTAAACTGAATTTCTACTTATATTTGATCTATAATCTATAATATTTAATTTATAATTATTATGAATAAAAACTGGGATAAAATGGGTTCGTTGGTAATGCCTAGTAAGAAATAGTTCTTATGTGAAATATTATTGCGCTAATTGCGCACGGATGCGGTGCGTTGTTCCTAATTCTGTCATATGCCACATGTATCACAAGTGTTTTTTGTACTTGTTTTGACATAAAAGTATCTTATTTTTGATTAAACTGAATTTCTACTTATATTTGATCTATAATCTATAATATTTAATTTATAATTATTATGAATAAAAACTGGGATAAAATGGGTTCGTTGGTAATGCCTAGTAAGAAATAGTTCTTATGTGAAATATTATTGCGCTAATTGCGCACGGATGCGGTGCGTTGTTCCTTTTGTGCAATTTTCTAGATTTGATTAAACTTTGTTTTCATGAGGCGGAGGAATATCCTGGAAGTAGAACTTAAGAAGTGGTTCAGAAAAGTTTGAAGTAACCGTGAAAGGATTATAGTGGCCATTAGGTCCGTTAACAATATTGTACGTGGTGGAAGGATACAAACCGAGCAGGGAGAAACAAAGTAGGACTTTCGAAATTGTTCAGCCAATCACCTACCAACTGTGCTGTTAATTTTACAGATATGCATATTTTGTCTAAATTATATCTTGGGGTCTTAAACCAATGACGCGTGGGGAAACGAATTCGGGACCTCACGATTGCGAGTTGGGCATGGTAACGTCGCGATCAAGCTCGGCGTCTGGGCCTCGTGCTGAAAATTCTGTTTCTATTGTTAAACACGCGTTGTGTGAGCGATTTGGCGTTCGAAACTATTTCGAAGACGTTAACACTTTCGTCACCATCTGTGAGACTCGATAGTCTGCGTCCTCTGTGGCGCGCTATTATGTACGTAAGTGGTACGAACGAACGAAGTGAGTGTATTGTGTGCGTGTGTAAGTGTGAGGAAGGAACAATGAGAGGCGTACTGAGTTTACTAAAAGGTCACGTGACCCGAATTGGTAGACTAAAATGATGACGTNGGAAGGAACAATGAGAGGCGTACTGAGTTTACTAAAAGGTCACGTGACCCGAATTGGTAGACTAAAATGATGACGTATCTGGTATTTAAGTATTTAGTTTTTGGTATGTAATGAAATTGCCATCGCTGAAGAAGCAACTATCGACGGCGTCCGAATTTAACCCTACTAAATTGTAAAGGCTATTCTCGGTTGAGCACTTCCGAGATTAACCTTGACAAATGTCACTGCCCCTACGAGAAAGTAGTTCCATGTTTTGACACTGACTTAAATGTGTTAGGTAAACATTTGTGAATACTGGGAAAATAATTAGATTTTCTGTTTTTTAATGCATGCATGTAAGAACGAGCAAATTTGTTAGAATATTTTCTCTTCTATTAATCTCACAGTTTCATTTGACTGGCGTACGAATAAAGTGATCAGGTTCAGGGCAATGTTAATTTTACATATGGCGGAAGAATACACAATGTACTCACAAGTATACCTTTAGNAGTGATCAGGTTCAGGGCAATGTTAATTTTACATATGGCGGAAGAATACACAATGTACTCACAAGTATACCTTTAGCAGGGCTTTCAAAAGTGCTCAGTTTGCCGCGGACAGCCTACAATATACTAAATGGTCAATTCGAAAACAGCTCCGAGAAGAGTCAGTTGGAGGTGTCGGTCCCGGCAGGCGGCAATCGGAATGGACTTGTCGCTGGCGTCGCACTGTCGCGTGACGGACGCGATTCAACGGCCGACCGTAACTGCTGCACGCTCCACGACCCTCGCCGACCTGCTGGGTCCGGCAAGCTCATCCAGATCGATGGGGCGATCAGCCGCCTCTTTGTTTCGCCGCCTCCGCGACGACCATCGTTTGTAGCTGCAGCCGCCGGTCGCGCTGCCTGCCTTCGTCCGCGCGCGGCGTTTCTGCGTCTTTGCCCGCGGCCCCGGTAGTCGGGTGGCCAGCTCACCGGCCTCCCACCAAGGTGAACCGGATTCGGTTCGCGGTGCGGTCAAGCCCGATTTTCCGCGTGTNTGGCCAGCTCACCGGCCTCCCACCAAGGTGAACCGGATTCGGTTCGCGGTGCGGTCAAGCCCGATTTTCCGCGTGTGGGAAACGTGGTGGACGTTGGTGTTGTCCGGCGAACTTTTCGGGGTGCAACCGTTTTTCTTTTCTTGCATTCTATTCTCGTCAAACCTCTGTCTCACTTCACCACAATGGACTATTGAGGACCCTCCTATCTTTCAACAAACTTAACCCCACGCGCGTCNCTTCACCACAATGGACTATTGAGGACCCTCCTATCTTTCAACAAACTTAACCCCACGCGCGTCGCCCTTCCACCATCAACCCTGGGCAAATCGAAGTTCGTTCCCCATTCGTAAAACTGCTACCAGTCGAGAACTTGCGNCAACCCTGGGCAAATCGAAGTTCGTTCCCCATTCGTAAAACTGCTACCAGTCGAGAACTTGCGTAGGCCTATTAAAAACTAGCTAATACGTCCAGAGAATAAAGATGAGGTAGAACAATCTCACTGGCTGCGCACAACCAATTTCCGTGTCCCAATATTGAACTACTTTTTTGCCAATACGTGTAGTGAAAACGGCATGGTTGAAATTTTAGGTTGGAAAACTGATTTGTATAAAATGCTTTGAGATGTATGTACACTTCCTATAACCAATTTTTTATGCAATTATATTATATTCAAATTGGTAGAAGTATTTTATTCATATAATTGTGTTTGTCATTTGAAAATTGAGAAATAAGCAAACACGTTCATCAGTGTTGACTATGTGACTTTGACAGTTGTGTATGTTTGGGGTAGGTCAATTTTGGGTACTTGCGCAGAAGACGAATAAGTCGTCTACCTTATCTTAAGTGTATAAGTACATCCTAATATTGCCGTATTACTGTTGGCGTTTACATGAATTCAATGCTTACTGGTGCAGTTTCATTCATATTCTTGAAAATTATATGAGGTCACGTGAGTGTTATTTTTAACTTTGACAAATATTTTTGACGGTTTATAANTTCATATTCTTGAAAATTATATGAGGTCACGTGAGTGTTATTTTTAACTTTGACAAATATTTTTGACGGTTTATAAAATTTATTTTTGAAGTTATACTTATTTTGGCGCGTTGAGGGTAAAAGCTTAGTGTGCAACATTCAAATTATGGTCTTTAAATACTGGATATACATGCAACCGCTTGAATAAATTATTTTCATTTTGTAGGTAATGAGAGATTTGGATGGCTCTAAACATCGAGGTCTTGAGAGCCGATGACAGTGAAATGAGGTGAGAATGAAGCAGCGCCGGAATGAAGGGATGGGGGAAACGAGAAAACCCGCCGACCAGCGGTATCGTCCGGCACGATTCCCAATTGCGAAAATTCGGGATTGGCCTAGTTGGGGATTGAACCCGGTTCACCTTGGTGGGAGGCGAGCAGGCTAACCACTCAGCCACCGTGGCCCCATTTTGTAGGTAATGTTTTAAATATTTTGCACGGTTTGAAACAGTATTCAAAAGTTGTCATCGTCAATATTATTCGTCTTTGTCGTATTTCAACCTCGCGGATGTATAATCACGTTGGAGGCGTCCTTTTTGGTTTCTTCGTCAACTCGTTTCAAGTAGTAGCCACGGGGAGCGCCCTACGCTCTGAAGCTGCGATGTGATTGGCCAGGTACGATAGGTGGTATGGAACCTGCCAAGAAAAATAGGGCGTGTCCTGTTACCAAACGTGGTATGAAATCTGGCCGTACAAGGCGGGGACTGCCATGTCGTGGGCCATACTGGCCGGTAAATTGGCCGCGATGGCAGACCTTGTACAAGCTTTTATGTAATCTGTTATCGTATAATATGGCCATAACGCCTACGTTCGACTTCACTGTAACCTGCACAAGCCACGAGAGTCCGATGCGTTTCGTGTCGGCCAGGGGATACCCGAAGTCCAGGTTATACGATCTTACAACTTCGACATTTAAAAATTGTTGCATATTTAAACATATTATTTACTACCTGCGCACCGCGTAAATATACACTTAAACGATGTAGTATTTCCTTTTAGGCATTGTAGAAATATGTACTTGGTTACGTATATTTTCATTTTGATGCTGATAGCACAGTATTCTTTGTTTATGTGTAGCCTTCACAAGTGCTATTTCTCATCACATGCATTTGCGCGAATTTTTGCATCAGTCTTTTTATAAAGTATGTTTCATGTACGTGATTGTGATTCTTGTTCTCTCAAATGCATTTGTAGTATGAAATGACTGTGGATAAATTACGTAATCAATAATTTTAGGACACCAATAATTTTGCCCAGAAAACGTTGCCAATATTAAAATAAAATAAAAANTGTACTTGGTTACGTATATTTTCATTTTGATGCTGATAGCACAGTATTCTTTGTTTATGTGTAGCCTTCACAAGTGTTATTTCTCATCACATGCATTTGCGCGAATTTTTGCATCAGTCTTTTTATAAAGTATGTTTCATGTACGTGATTGTGATTCTTGTTCTCTCAAATGCATTTGTAGTATGAAATGACTGTGGATAATAATGCATTAGTTATTAAAATCCTGTGGTTATTAAAACGGGTCTAAACGTTGCCAATATTAAAATAAAATAAAAACAGTTGGACGACGTTAAGAGCTTTGTGACTCACGGATGTATGGTAACCGATCTCTACTCCATAACCTATTATTCGTCTTCTGCGCATGTACGCAACATTGTTAAACAACACAACTGACTAAGTCACGTGGTGAACACTGATGAACGTGTTTGTTTATACCTTAATTTTCAAAAGANCTGCGCATGTACGCAACATTGACCTACCTTAAACAACACAACTGACAAAGTCACATGGTGAACACTGATGAACGTGCTTGTTTATACCTTAATTTTCAAAAGACAAGCACTTTTATATTAATAAATTACTTTCACCAACTTGAATTTAATCAAACTGTATTACAAATTAATTAGAGGAAGTTTACAAACATCTTGAAGCACTTGTTTGCTAGTCAGTGTTCTAAACTCAAATCCAAGCCACGCCGTTTTTGCTAGACGTNAAATAAAATAAAAACAGTTGGACGACGTTAAGAGCTTTGACTGAGTGCCTACATACCATTGGCTAGAGATGAGGTACTTGTGCGCATGTACGCAACATTGACCTACCTTAAACAACACAACTGACAAAGTCACATGGTGAACACTGATGAACGTGCTTGTTTATACCTTAATTTTCAAAAGACAAGCACTTTTATATTAATAAATTACTTTCACCAACTTGAATTTAATCAAACTGTATTACAAATTAATTAGAGGAAGTTTACAAACATCTTGAAGCACTTTTTTGCTAGTCAGTGTTCTAAACTCAAATCCAAGCCACGCCGTTTTTGCTAGACGTGTTGGCAGAAAAGCAGTTCAGTGTTGGGACACGGAGATTGGTTGTGTGTAGCCATCGAGATCGGTCTACCTCATCTCTNCGGCAGAAAAGCAGTTCAGTGTTGGGACACGGAGATTGGTTGTGTGTAGCCATCGAGATCGGTCTACCTCATCTCTACTCTATGCTACAGACCCTTGAAGGTGGTGACGTGATCGGTTCGCATCCGGAAGGAAGCCTGTTCCGCCCGGTATCTCTGCGGCTTGTTTTGTCCTCGTGCTTTTTATATCCTCACGCCAGACTAACGTCCGTGCAGTATCTCACTGTGAGTTTTCATATTTCTCCGCTCATTAGGTTAACATCCCAGGTCAGCCGCATTCTCACGAAATAAATTAAAATGTAAAAGTAAATAGGGGATACGGAGACGCCCATCTTATTCCCTTCTAAACGCCATACCATCGCTATCTAGTATTAGTGTTTTTTTTCGTGGCAAAGTTGATGTTCACCGACATTAATAAAAAAAAAAAATGTAACGCCCGGTATTATTTCAAGTTCATTCTCTGTCTTTTTCGAGTTTATAGCTCTCCAGATNCATACCATCGCTATCTAGTATTAGTGTTTTTTTTCGTGGAAAAGTTGATGTTCACCGACATTAATAAAAAAAAAAATATGTAACGCCCGGTATTATTTCAAGTTCATTCTCTTTCTTTTTCCAGTTTATTCTCCAGATTACCGATAACATTGCAAAAAGAGGAGTTTATCAATTTAATATTTGAATAATTCCGGGCTCGGAATTGAACACGAAAAGAAAAGAAGGACTTAATGACGGCCTGAACAGTATCCTGCCGATTTCGGAAGACTAAAATTCTGTGTAAGAACAAAACTCCATAATGCCAAAGAAATTGTGTACTGCTTGTATGTTATTATTTGCCTTTGCAGAATCTTAAAATAGATTCTGAAATTGGGATAATGGCTTTTATTAATTNCACGAAAAGAAAAGAAGGACTTAATGACGGCCTGAACAGTATCCTGCCGATTTCGGAAGACTAAAATTCTGTGTAAGAACAAAACTCCATAATGCCAAAGAAATTGTGTACTGCTTGTATGTTATTATTTGCCTTTGCAGAATCTTAAAATAGATTCTGAAATTGGGATAATGGCTTTTATTAATTTTACCTATTTTGTCACCTAAAAAAGTTTTTCGAAGTGTAATATATATATATATTTTTTTAGGTATAAGTTTTTATTTTGTGATTAGGTACGTATATCTTTGATAGTCTTGTGAGACATTAAGATGAANTAGGTATAAGTTTTTATTTTGTGATTAGGTACGTATATCTTTGATAGTCTTGTGAGACATTAAGATGAAACAGCTCGCCGGTTTAGTAGATAAGAGTGAAATATGAAAAGAATGTTTATNATAGTCTTGTGAGACATTAAGATGAAACAGCTCGCCGGTTTAGTAGATAAGAGTGAAATATGAAAAGAATGTTTATGGGTAACGGACGAAATGTTTGTCAAGAATGATTACAATCGCTCAGTCCAGTCAACATATTTTTAAGACGCAAGCATACAAACTTGTGCGCAGCAAATTTTAAAAATCTCTTTTTTTTTTTTTCCTCCCAGTCGCGTTTGCCTTCCCTACATTCTTTCACGGGGGAGGGGGGGATATATCTAACCCATATTAAAACAAGAAGTTTACAAAATGATTTATGTACTTGCTTATAGTGGTGTGGTGTTGCACAAAAGTAACTGACAAAATAAGGGACGTGTACTCACCTTCTGAGTCAGTGACTTTCAGCCTGCTGAAAAGAAATAAAATTCGTAATTAGTTTATTTGNTTAAAACAAGAAGTTTACAAAATGATTTATGTACTTGCTTATAGTGGTGTGGTGTTGCACAAAAGTAACTGACAAAATAAGGGACGTGTACTCACCTTCTGAGTCAGTGACTTTCAGCCTGCTGAAAAGAAATAAAATTCGTAATTAGTTTATTTGTAACTGGAAACTTTTATTGCAATGACTAGGTATCTATAATGTAAACAATTTTTGCAGCCACAAATTTTCTTAACCCAGTAATCATTACCATAATATTTTTTATGTTACAAATTTGGCAACAGTTTCCTTAAGATTATAATTTGTACTTATTTGCTCACGATACCTTAAGTTGTAGCAAAATAAAATAATACNGCAACAGTTTCCTTAAGATTATAATTTGTACTTATTTGCTCACGATACCTTAAGTTGTAGCAAAATAAAATAATACCTATTTTTATTTTTGGCACTTGGCTCCCGCCTACCTGGTGCTTGAACAGCGGTGCAGTGTGTCTGAAATACCTGCACGTTTTCCCACGAAACTACTAAGCGTGCGTCCAATGTGCTGATCTACGAAAGGTACACACACTTCAGACGAGAGCTGTTGAATACTTTCAAAGTGTCACGCACGTTACAAACANCGCCTACCTGGTGCTTGAACAGCGGTGCAGTGTGTCTGAAATACCTGCACGTTTTCCCACGAAACTACTAAGCGTGTGTCCAATGTACTGATCTACGAAAGGTACACACACTTCAGACGAGAGCTGTTGAATACTTTCAAAGTGTCACGCACGTTACAAACACNCTGATCTACGAAAGGTACACACACTTCAGACGAGAGCTGTTGAATACTTTCAAAGTGTCACGCACGTTACAAACACCATTTCAGAGTATTCCAAAACGGCTAAAAACGGTCTTTTCAAAGTGCTGTAGCTCAAAATATACGTATCAGACACATACAAAAATACTCAAGGGCCCTACACTGAACCTTTCTATAGACTTTCCACCAATAAAATAATAGGGTCACCGCTGAAAGTCCCATAGGTACACGCAGTGCAACGAGAACACTGCGCATCAGTTCAGAGCCTTGCGCTAGAGGCGATGGCGCACATGATGCGCATGGCAGTCTCGTACTTATCGCTTCCGCGCTTCTCGGCTTCAAACGTGGATAAAAGCTTCAGGTAGGCGAGACCTTAATGTTATTCGAAAAAAAAAANTCCGCGCTTCTCGGCTTCAAACGTGGATAAAAGCTTCAGGTAGGCGAGACCTTAATGTTATTCGAAAAAAAAAAAAATGCTTACCCTTCAAATTAACAGCAATTCTGAATTAAATATCAAGGTACCCCTCTATAGTNTTCGAAAAAAAAAAAAATGCTTACCCTTCAAATTAACAGCAATTCTGAATTAAATATCAAGGTACCCCTCTATAGTAGTGTATTTGTCATGCACATCACACAAAGGATACTACCAGGAATGAAAGGACTTGGGGGGGCTTTGCTGGCTTAGGAGAATGGGCTGTTCTGAATAGCTCGATGATTTTCAACGTGGAATGGGCGTAGGATGCCGAAACTTACAAATCAGTTCGAGGATTTACTTTCTGCTTCAGTAGCTCCGACCGACTTGAGTAACGTGAATGTGGAGTGGAAACATATAGGAGAAACTAAAGCGCAATCGCCAAATGATAGGGCAAGTAGAATGACAGAGGGATCGCAGAGCTGAAGATAATAGCAGAAAAAATCCCCTGTTCCCAGTTGCACCATTAAACCGTCGATGTCCACAACGCCTCAGGAAACAATACCAACACCGCAACTGGTCGCCAAGGACTGGAGGTGTTGGGGGTTTTCATGACCGAGCAGCCAATCAACACCAAGCATCGGTTGGAGTGGAGAGTAAAGCTATAAGCTTGACGTCATTNAGCAGAAAAAATCCCCTGTTCCCAGTTGCACCATTAAACCGTCGATGTCCACAACGCCTCAGGAAACAATACCAACACCGCAACTGGTCGCCAAGGACTGGAGGTGTTGGGGGTTTTCATGACCGAGCAGCCAATCAACATCAAGCATCAGTTGGAGTGGAGAGTAAAGCTATAAGCTCGACGTCATTGGACCTTGAGCGTGGAAACACTTCCTTATGAGAGATAATTAACGCTTCACTAAGTGGTAATCCGATGAGCGAGTCGGGGTGAGAAGGAAGACAGGAGGTCTAAATATGTCCGAATGTAGCCTATAATATCAGTCGTTAAGTTTGGTAGGCGAAACATCATTTTCTGATACTGATTTTCATGGTTCGGACTATGCAGGCCCGTACTTCAAGCGGCAGATATACAATGCTGATGTCTAAACATTATTCCAACAGTTTCGGGTACCAACACGAGAGAGTTATCTCAGCAGCGCATGTTTCATGCAAGAATGGCTGTGTTGAAGAGCTTGGCTGGCTTGCATAGAGCCCACTGAACAACTTCGGGAAGGATTAGAATGCCGATAGAGTGCCAAACCGAAAACATCTGATGCGGCTGAGCTATATGGCTTTTGCCCTTGAGGAAGGATTAAGGAAATACTCTTAATATAGTTGGAGCTGCGATAGCATTAAATGTTAATTAGTTCGACAGCACTTTCCTTTCAAGGGGAGAGTGAGGATGATCTCTTTGTGTACCTCGCCTTGTTCATCAGGTAGGCATAGTAACTACTGAACAACTGACATAGCTACTCAAATCACAAACACCATGAGTATGGCGTTATCAACGCACCAGTCCTCCGAGAATCACTTCTGTCGCCGTAAGCGGGAATTGTGTGATACGAAAAATTATACACTTTCTGCAGGTACCATTTTTTTTTAATTGTTTATTACGGTTGTATTTTTAACTCCTTTTAGGGTAGTATTCACAAGAAAGTTTCTATGTTTTGACAGTGTGAGAAGAATAAAAAAGGTTTCTGAATAATCACACTGTTTTATGGTTGAATATTTTACATTTTTCAGTGATGTAACCAGGAATCAATGGGTACCACAAAATGTAACTGACGTTTCTAAATTATGTGCTTATTTGTTAGTTGCTTGAATTTATTTGCCATCTTGAACCAAAAAGGCGTATCTGCATTTTTATCATGCTGGTTTATCATCTCAGTCAAATGTAGCTGTCTGTCTATTTTTGAGTACAGAAGTCCTATACAATAAGTAAAATTAAGAAAAACACTTACTAATAATGTTGTTTCTCAAAATTTTGTTAAATCTTAAGTAAAATAACAATACTACTACGTCTTACGATACGACTTCTTGACTTAGGAAGGCATTAATTATGATTTACCTCTGGGCGATGCGTTCTTCAAGGATATCACAGTTTTTTTTTTTTTATTATGCTTAAGCGCATATGATCATGAGCAATTTGAAGCACGTTAAGAATTAGGAGAAGACTGTTACCTGGTTTTGTAGTTAGACACATATTATCTCCAATCTCAGACCCCAGGTTCGATTTTCGAACACAGGCCACAACACGTTGAAGTTTTGCTTTTGTTGTGGCAAAGCTGCACATGATACAGCTAGGTCAGTTTTCTTATTTTTTTATGTTGTGTTGCACGGATGTGCATTACGGATAAATGCAACATATCAGTATTATATCGGGTTCCAAACTACACGTCTAACATCTAGGTGCTCAAAATTTCGACGCACATGTTGCGAAAAGGTGTATGGATGGAAACCATTCCGTGATCTGTGACGAAAGGTTCAAAATTTGCGTATAAGATGGACAGACCCCTGATACATTCGCAAGATAATTTGATATGAGGGCATCTTTTTCTGAGTTACGCACTCTACAATGACCTCTTGTCATGCACACCTCATATGCCATTACGGTAGAGGGTCCTTTAGAACGTGCCGGAGATGCACGTTTGTTCTCAAAGCACAGCCTGTTGCAGGATGAACTGGTGAATGTCGTGGGTCTCTGTACAGCTCATGTCACACTGTCAAATTTTCGCCTTCAAATATATTTGACAATAACATTTGAAGACGAAACACGACCATCAGATGTTTCCTTCCAACAAGTTTTAACGAATAATCTTGGATGTGTTTGAAAATGTGTCAACTGTCACATTTCTTTACGAAGAGGACCTAATCTAAGATTTTATTTAAAAATTATTTTCAAACCGCTGCTGTGATTCCATGCAGTCCATTGCGGGAATAAATGCAACGAATGCTGTGATTAATTTTAACTTCTTTATAAAGTTAAAAATTTATTTATCAGATATGTTTCCTGCACGATGAAGTTTGATGCCTATGAGTTCCAGAAATGATGTGGAATATTCACATATACTACACTCTAAATCCAAATCAGTGATATCAATCCGTGAAGTAACATTCACTGAAAGTCAGTTGATAAGCTACTACTGACCGGCGAATCAAGCAAATTAACTGGGCAAAGTGATTTATAGCAGTGAAATTCTTGACATTCAGTGGGAATCACAAATAAACCAGTAAAATTCAGCCACTTTATTAATTATTTATCTGACACTGATTATCTGTTGATCAATTTTCACTGTTTTCACTGATTTAGCTCAATTCTCACTGTTTCAAGTTTAGAGTGTAGCATTCATGCTCAGACAGCTTTTACATAAATTAATTATCTTCATAACCTGATTTAGTTTCTAGCAATTTTCCGTCATTTTAAAGTTTCGTGACGTAGAAAACGGGCAATTTTTGTCGTGGACGATTCTGATTGGCTGAGCCCATCAAACATCAAAACATTTTTAGAACCGGTCCAATCTTAAAACGTTTGATGGAAACTGGAGCCATCCAACTCTGTCGGACAAATATGGCGGCGTTAATGACGTTTCAGTGACGTCACTTCATTTGATCAAACTTATTGGAAGCAGTTTTACGGAAAAAATTGACAGTGTGAAAGCGGCCAGGTCCCACAGGCTTGCACACGGAGGAGCGGGTTTTTTAAATTTTAATTTCTTACCTAACCTACCCTATTGTTAAGTATCAAATGTACGTCCGAGGTAGGGACAGGAGTTAATTGCGTTTCAGGGCTGGCAGTCTTACGTAGTTATGTAATAAATACTGAAATAATTTGAAGTATATAACAAAAATACGTAATACCAGGCAATATTAAATTTTTTATATGTTATTTTAACGTATTTTGAAAATGTTTCGTAGCTGTCTCTGCCTATTGCTTGTTTTACTTGGTTTAAAAACATAATGAACACTGAATAAAAAGCTAGGCCCCGTACGCCTAAAAGAAAGGGAAGTCATGCGAAAGAGGCGTGCATTGCGGCCGAGATGGTCACGGTTTGGGGACACGACTGCTACCCATAGCTGAGGCTATAGCCATGAAAAAAAAGGGGGGGAGGGGGCTGGCATAGGCACCGTAAAAACCCCTCCCGACAGGAAAGAAGTTCGAAACTTGTGCACGCATTACTGAAACGCCACGGGGAACAGAGGGTGTGGAAACCGTATTCTTTGATAGGAATTAGGAAGATCTAGGAGGGGGTGGGGCTGGCGCACTTGGGGCGACAGTCGAACAGAGCAAAGCCGAACATTCCCGCGCTGGCGGGCTACTTACTTGCGGCACTGTATGACGGTGATCATGACCGCAGTGCCTATGGCGACCGACAGCGCCGACACGATCACGAGGGTCAGCACCCAGCCCAGCTCCGCGGGCGCGTCCTCTGCAACACACACACACACACACACAGAGTTGCCAACTGCACAGAAATTCAATTGTTTAAGTAAAGATTTAGGGACATTTTATGGTACACTAAAATTTCGGAAATTCGGCTTATGGCAAAGGTTTTTTTCTTTGTACCGATAACACCTCGTGAATTTTTTTTCTTCTGGAATAGTACGTTCTTGTACTACCTATGAACGCGTGTCTTTAATTAATTTTTACAATCAACGCTATAAAATTAAAAAGTTTTACTGCCATCCTTGTTCTTTACTTTAAGTTTCCTTTAAAAAATGAAACTCCGTGGACGTGCTTATTGTCGGAAAATGTTACAACAAACCAGATCTTTGTGTTATGTACTTACAGTTCAGTGGCAGTACTAGTGACTCGGGATCACTCTGGAGACAAAGGGTTCCTAGTTGAAAGTTGCTATATTCTGTCCGTTATTTCTTTAAGTTTATAGGTAACCTTTTGGAACACGTTGTATATGCTCGAAGATATCGAGAGTGTACAAGACCGCTGAAAAGGGGCGTCGGAGGCAGATGACATCGTAATAACAAATTTCCAATTTACAGACTGGCTACACCACCAAGCAGCCATCTTGCTTCCGACGTTGATTGTTACATGCACTGGTGTCGTGTTTCATTGTGCGTAAGTAAGGTCGAAGTGCCATTTGCCATACACAGGAGCCTCAAATCTGCCTGCAGATTTAACGACACCCATAAAAACTTTCTGAGAGGATTCAATCCGACCAACATAATATTGAGAAACATGTGTTCTTATCGACTGAGCTGTGAAGTAACCAAATGGAAAGGGATTTTATATAGTGTTTGTTAACTAGTATTTGTCCAGGGTAGTATTACTTTGTAAACATGCGGTGCAAGGCGCTCTTTAACCCTTTTGCAGAACAGCAATATAGTTTTTTTTCCCATTCTTTGAGGCAAATCGTAGGAATGAGTTTATCAGTTAACTCAACGAGATGTAAAGATAAAAANAGCCATCATAATGAAACATTTGTACGCCACGTTCCGCGAGAAATACCCTTTTGCAGAACAGCAATATAGTTTTTTTCCCATTCTTTGAGGCAAATCGTAGGAATGAGTTTATCAGTTAACTCAACGAGATGTAAAGATAAAAAATACTACATTTTGCAATCGATGACTGTTATTGTGTACAACCCAGTTTGTATCTGATTAGAACTTGAATTCAGTTATATTTTATTAAGGTAGGTATTATCTCTAAATTAATACTTGTGTCAAGTTTGTTGAATACCAATTGCTTTCAATTCAACAAAATATTTATCTTAATGTTGCCTGTGAAAGATGCCTCCAAAATTAGTAACACAGTNTCAATTCAACAAAATATTTATCTTAATGTTGCCTGTGAAAGATGCCTCCAAAATTAGTAACACAGTTTCGATCTACTGTACAGAGGACTCTGAACGAAACTGGGGCAGACTCAGTGCTTAGAAATGTTGAGTCTTGCTAGAGGTTAGTCGTGAACCAATACCGACCCTACCTCATCGACACATTAGCGTTACGCCTAAGCATGCAGCAGCTCACTGAATACTACGTCAGCTACTAGTAATAAAAGTTGTTCGCCAATATGTTTTGTTATATTCGTTAATCTGAATGCCTGTTTTGATCTTGTTACCCACATCAAAACATGCGTTGGTGGTAGTGAAGCCGTCACATATCGCCCTGCGACGTTAACGATTAAGTAGAGACATGCAAAATTTGCATTATTATGTGACGGTATCACATCTAGCGACGGTCACCTGCTACGAGAAGTAACGTCCTACGTATTTTGTCCCACATGAAATACGTGGAAGTTGGAGGAGGTCGTGGACGTTGAGCTCACCTTGGTGCGTGGCTAACTTAATAAAGGGGGCTCACAAGCTTAACTAAACTAATCTTATTCTAAAAACGACACACACAAATACACGATTTACTCAGGCGGAAGAATACTCAACGTGCATACAAATGGATCTTGAGCTGGGCTTTGAAAATAGCTCAGTTCACGGTGGACAGAGTATAGGTACCTGGGGGCGCGGAGTCGTAGCCGCGGCTGGCAATGTGGCCAACAGCAAAGCCCACGGCCAGAAACAAAAAATAATAGGCAGTCAAATATAGGATAATGAAGGAAAAATACGAGACGGGTACTCAAATATTACTCTTCACGGTAGAGGCCCATCAACCTTTGAGGGAAAGAAAGGCCATGGAACAAGGGATAACAAGGACAGATTGGGCCGATCACCGAGGATATCTAACGGGACACCAAATTCTTAAAATCAAATAACAAGATTGTGCGCAAGTAAAAACTGAGCTAGAACGATACAAACTACCCGGGGGTCATGAAAAAGTACCGAAGGGTAAGAGACAGGAAAATTCACACGAACCTTACGCAGAGCAGCATACAACGAACTTCGATTACCTACAGTGGAACACTGAAACAAAAGATGGGTCAAATCTGCACTAGGGGCCCCACATACACAAGAAGGGTTAGAGACTATATGAAGCTTATACAAATGAGATTGGGTTGCATTATGACCGGAAAGGAGACGAAAAGAAGTAACAGCTAAACCACGGGAACTACAAAGTTGATACGTTGGTCGAGAATATGTGGGAAATAGTTGGGCGTACAAGGTATTAGAAAAAGAGGTATAAGTTTCCCATGTCTGTTTCCAATGCCGAAAAACTTCCCTGGTTAATAAGGGATACAAAACCGAAAAGGAAAGCAGTGGTTTCGAGACACCCTCTAAAACACTCAATTTTGCAAGTTTATCTACCATCTCATTCCCCTGAATCCCGACATGCCCTGGTACCCACATAAAAAGGACATATACACTGAGTTTATCCAAAAGAACGCACTGTTCCCGTATGAGCCATATAAGCATGTCCTTATGGGGAGTAGGAGAAGACAAAGCTGTAAGAACACTTCGTGAATCAGATATGATCAGAGGATTTGAGACTCTGTGATCGTATACATAGCGTAAAGCCATATACACTGCAAAAGCTTCAGCATAATAAATTGTGACAGTAGAAGGGAGTTTAAAAAGCCCAGAACATTTATGTGAAGCATCAAAATATGCAGACCCAACACCGTCGACAGTTTTAGAGGCATCCGTGTATATCAAAGTACAGTCGGGATATTCAGAGACTTTAGCCCTAAATTCTTGTTGAAGAACAATGGGAGAAACAGTTTTAGTAGGGGAAAGAAAGATGGGATAAGGAAAGCGAAACGAGACCTCGTACTGCAAACGGTGGAACAAACTAGATGGAGGGTTAACGAAGCGTGCCGTCGTTAGTAAGAGTTTCGGTAGAACATAACCAAGATTGTCAACCGCCTGTACAATACTCTTTACGCGAGAATCACGAGTACGAATCCAATGTTTGCCTTGTAATAGTCTATAACGGCCGGTTAAAGACATAAGGAAAGATTCCATACGCAGGACCATAATGGGCGTAGAAGAGAAAGCGCCAAGAATAAGTCTGAGACAAATGTTCTGTATAGTTTCTAACTTGTTCGCCAAAAGGAGTGGCAACTGACCAGCAATCGGAGTACCGTAATCTAAAACAGACCGTATGGTAGACACGTAAAAAGAACGAAGAGCAAAAAAGCTAGAGCCCCAACGATAGTGGGCGAGAGCCTTTAAAATATTAATTCGTTTGCGGCATTTGGTAATAGTGTATTCAACATGGGTAGTCCATCCACCACGGGACTCTAAAAAGATACCCAAATAACGTACCTTTGTTACACAGAGTAGAGGATATCCTCTGATGGTGGGAGAGGGAAGTGGTGACTGGGACCGTTTACGCGTGAAATACAAGGCGCGAGTCTTATCCACAGAAAGATTGAAACCATGATCATCCAACCAAAGTGACAGAGAATCAAGAGCCGTAGTCAGAGAAGTGCAAGCATTGTCATAAGAGATACATTCAACCCAAAGCACAATATCGTCAGCATATTGAATAGAGCGAACATGGGAGCCCAGGTGAAATATGATGTTCTGAGTATACAAGATAAACAGTAAGGGGCTAAGGGTACTACCTTGAACCAAACCATGGGACACCTGACGAACAAAATCTGCTCCATCAGGTACTCGAGGTATATAACGACGAATGCTAAACAAAGAATGGATACATCGTATAAGAGTATGTGGTAAACCTAATTGAAACATTTTATCATAAAGGAGTTTAAGATTAACATTATCAAAGGCCGATTCCAAGTCTAGAAACACAGTACCCAAAACATTCCGGTGAGCATAAGCATCTCGAATACGTGAAAATAATACAGCAACAGCATCCAGGGTACTAATACCAGAGCGAAAACCAAGTTGTTCTGGACGAAGTAAACAATGATATTCTAACCACCAATTAAGCCTGTGTTTTACCAATTTCTCTAAAAGTTTTGCCAAACAGGAACGCAGAGCAATCGGACGATAAGACTCAGCAGATAGAGGAGGTTTACCCGGTTTCAAAATTGGTACTATTTCAAAATCCCTCCACACATCAGGTATACATCCATAACAAAACACTTTATCATAGAATTGAGCTAACCAAACGAGAGTGGAGCGAGGAAGGTGCTTAAGGAGACCATACGATATGTAATCTAAACCAGGGGTGGTATTACCTGTGGTGTGCAAACAATGGCTTAATTCCTCCACTGTAAATGCCCGGTAAAAAACCTGATGATCACGTGAAACTGCAGGAGAAACAACTGAAGGAAAACAGAAGGTAGCAGCCTCCGGGACAGTATCAGGGGCAATGCGATTCATAAAAGTAGGAACCAGGGGGAGAGAAATATGCTGGGAACGCTGCCCCTCTTTACTAGTGCGAAAGGCTTTAAATTTACCCCATAATGTACGAGAGGGAGTAGTACGAGAAAGTGAAGCACAAAAATTATTCCAGCTAAGCTTTTTACGTTCAGACCACAACTTGCGCGCCTCTGCTTGGCATTTCTTAAGATGTAAAAAATTGGCCAATGTAGCCTGTCGTTTACATTGGTGAAGTGCATTCAAGCGATGGCGATTAACTTCGTCACACTGTCCATCCCACCAAGTGGAACCACGTTTCCGATCACCAATACGGGAAGGTCGAAAAGGCATAGAACTTTTAGCCGATTCCAAAAGAGACATATAAAAAACATAATATACCATATTTATATTAAAAGCCGTAACTGGGGGGAGATGGGTTGTGGCTTCCGACATTAAGGAAGAGAATTTGTACCAATCAGCCCGATTATATAGTAAACGATATCGACGAAAAGTAGGGGAAGGCGGCTGAGAGGTCGGTGAAGAAGTGAGGATAATTGGAAAATGATCACTACCCCATGTATCATTATGGATTGACCAGTTTAAACAGCTAGAGAGGCTGGCAGAAACGAAAGTTAGATCAATAGCAGGGGAGCGGAAATGTGGAGATCCGATCCATGTCGGCTGCGTACCATTCAGTAAAGTAAAAGATGAATTAAGTAAAAATTCTGACAAACATCGACCAGAAACATCCTCAAAGGGATTACCCCATAGACGATGGTGGCAATTGAAATCGCCGCCTATAATTACAGGATGTGGAAACTGTGAGAAGAAAGACGCCCAATCGTGTGCTGAACAGCGAAACTTAGGATGGACATATATA
>NQII01010371.1:0-17831 GCA_002778355.1 Clitarchus hookeri | reverse complement strand
GCTTGACGACTATCATTATAGGCCTGCCCAACCGATAATTTCCTCTTATTTGCAGTCTGTTCCTCTATATCCATCGCTTACCTGCGATTAATATTTATAGATCACCAAAAAGAATTCGACCACATTACCACCAATATTACCCACAGCAATCCACAAATCACTCATCACACCACGACCACTCACGAACGAATATGTGCAACACCAACCCTCCACACTTCATCATCCACACTTCACCATGTAGGCTGTTCAACACCTCACTGGTTACTTTTACTACAGGTTGGCAAGATCAACGTTAAAGTTTGGCAACAAAAAATTCTCGCCACTATGTAAGCGCTAGTGTCGGCAGTTTACCTGCATTTCTCTATTTTCTACGTTAAAAAAAACAGGATTAATCATAAATAAAATATAAAATAACTTCATAACTAAGTAAAATATTTATCTTTTATTATTCACGTAGGCTAGCTTAAAATTNTAAATAAAATATAAAATAACTTCATAACTAAGTAAAATATTTATCTTTTATTATTCACGTAGGCTAGCTTAAAATTGTATTAAAATTTACCTTTTGGAACACTGCCCACCTAGCGGCGGAGATTTTCCCTATGCCAAACACTCCCGTAATAAATTATGTTTTGTTCCTAACCAGATTANTGCCCACCTAGCGGCGGAGATTTTCCCTATGCCAAACACTCCCGTAATAAATTATGTTTTGTTCCTAACCAGATTAGAATAAACCTTAACTGAACTGAGCACTTTCGAAATTAAACTTTTTTAAAAAATATCCCTGCCACTGCCTGCTTATAATTTGACCAGCACATTGACTGGCATGCGCCCAGTAAAGTTAGTAATGGCGAAGGAAATGTTGTTCTGTATCTTAACTTTAAATTACAAGTGCTATAGTCTATTAGCGGTTTCTTCACAATTTTTGAATCATACCTTTGAAAAATCACACCAATCTTTACGCCTTTGGTTGTTTCCTAATTATGTTATGTATAACAAGCTTCTGTAATTGTGCTACGTAACATAAAAGTACCTTATTTTTGGTTGGATTGAAATTTTATTTTTATTCTATTTATAAATTATAATATTACATGTATAATTAATTTGAATATAAACAGTGAGAGAATGGGTGTTGGTAATGCCTAGTAAGAAATAGTTCTTATGCAAAATATTATTAGACTGAGTGCGCACGAATGCTGTGTGTTATCCCTTTGCTGTATGTAATTTTCTAGACTTGGTTAAGCTAAGTTTGCACTAGGCGGAGGAATATACTGAAAGTAGAACTTCAGCAGGGCTTCAGAAAAGTTGAAAGGAAACGTGAAAGNTTTGCACTAGGCGGAGGAATATACTGAAAGTAGAACTTCAGCAGGGCTTCAGAAAAGTTGAAAGGAAACGTGAAAGGACTATAGGTAAACATTCGTTAACTCTAAACTATTTATTTCACTTTTTTTACTGTTAGAAATAGCAAATATGTCAAATATTTACGTTTCTAATAATTTTACAGTTTCACTTGACCAACGCATGAAAAAAGTGAACGGCATGGTAATATTAATTTTACATATGGAGGAAGAATACACGATGTGCATTAGATCTTAAGCAGAGCTTTCAAAAGTGCTATGTATATAGAGAACAGCCTGGATGTGAATATTCTTACAACGTATTAAAACTTTATCAAAAACGTTTCTATTATTCTACGATAAATATTTAGGAAATAAAATTACTTTGCAATGGCGAGACTTGTATTTTAACGACTACTGAAAGGCCTCACGTTTCGCGAATTCCGGAAACACAAAAAAATATATATATATATAATTCTAATTGCTTGATTTATTTTTATGGTGTTAGATTTATAGACAAGATATTCGNTATATATATAATTCTAATTGCTTGATTTATTTTTATGGTGTTAGATTTATAGACAAGATATTCGAATGCTATTCATCATCAAATACATCAATAGTTGATACAATTTACTATCGTTTTCGAATAAAAAAATGGTTGGCCGTTTTTCGAATAATAACTTATAGAAACCACAAATTCAGTACATAGGGNATCGTTTTCGAATAAAAAAATGGTTGGCCGTTTTTCGAATAATAACTTATAGAAACCACAAATTCAGTACATAGGGCTATGCAAAATTTATTTATATATTTTCAAAACTCTATAATAGCAACATAGAAAAAAAGTCTTAAATTTAACCGAATTTCATTTTCTAAAGTTTTCCTGTTCATAAAAATTTGTTTAAAAAATTCTAATTATTCTTTAAGATAGGCGTAATAAAATTATAAGTAAAATTACTTGGTAAATTTAAACAATAATTTCAGCATATTTACTANATCGTTTTCGAATAAAAAAATGGTTGGCCGTTTTTCGAATAATAACTTATAGAAACCACAAATTCAGTACATAGGGATATGCAAAATTTATTTATATATTTTCAAAACTCTATAATAGCAACATAGAAAAAAAGTCTTACATTTAACCGAATTTCATTTTCTAAAGTTTTCCTGTTCATAAAAATTTGTTTAAAAAATTCTAATTATACTTTAAGATAGGCGTAATAAAATTATAAGTAAAATTACTTGGTAAATTTAAACAATAATTTCAGCATATTTACTANTCTTTAAGATAGGCGTAATAAAATTATAAGTAAAATTACTTGGTAAATTTAAACAATAATTTCAGCATATTTACTAATTTTGTGGTTTCTATCGCCAATTTTTCGCAAAACGTTGGCAATTTTTAAGACGAAAACTATTGATTGTATTAACTATTGCTGTCTATGATAGTTACCAAAATACATTTCAGCTGTTCAAATTCTGTTCTTGTTTTTACGTTTTGGAAATTCGCTCCTTTAAAAAATATATTGATAAAGTACTTTTTTTCAAATTTATTTTATTTCGTAAAAGAATATTCAAATTATTCATTTGAAACCGTCTTAATGTATTTTTAAACTATAAAGTATTTTGTAGGGCACTTAAATTGAATTGGTAGATATATTCATGANTAACCGTCTTAATGTATTTTTAAACTATAAAGTATTTTGTAGGGCACTTAAATTGAATTGGTAGATATATTCATGATGTACGTTTAAGAATTTTCTCTGTGTTGCTGTATTGTATTGGCAATGATATGTTTTCCACATCCTGGAGATATAGCAGATATATTTATTTAAACAATAAAAATAACTAAATCAGTGACGATTAATACACGTTGTCCATCCACTGTTATATCCAAGTTATTGGAACACTTTTAAAATCAACAGTTGAAAAGAAAAAATAATAATACCCGCTTTTAACTGCATAAATAAATTTTGTCAGACACACAGACTTGCAGTTAAGCTTGCAGTGAGGTAGGAAAAGTAGTTACGTTAGTTAATATGTTGTATAAAATATACCCATTATAGTTTCTATTATTTTATACGCATAAGATTAATAACTGGCATNGTTAGTTAATATGTTGTATAAAATATACCCATTATAGTTTCTATTATTTTATACGCATAAGATTAATAACTGGCATTGGTTCGTAACAATTTCACAATCACACTTTACTGACACATGCATTCAGTCTTCGGATTCATAGAAATGTTAAATTTNTGGTTCGTAACAATTTCACAATCACACTTTACTGACACATGCATTCAGTCTTCGGATTCATAGAAATGTTAAATTTGCACAGGGTGGAAGGATAAAAAGTAGACAGAAATATCCTAACCAGGGCTTTCAAACGTTCCCGGTTAACTGCGGGCAGGCTTTACCTGATGTTTGTAACGAGAAAATCGGTTGTCGCTTACATCACCAAGAACAGTAGGCATATCCAGAAACAGATCTTTATCGGCAGTGAGAGAGATATTGGCGAAGCTTGAAAGTCGAGGCCTTAAGCNGTAGGCATATCCAGAAACAGATCTTTATCGGCAGTGAGAGAGATATTGGCGAAGCTTGAAAGTCGAGGCCTTAAGCGCCAATGGCCGTGATATGACGTGTATGAAGCAACGACGGAATGCAATGGCGGGGAGAATCCCAATGGCAACTACCCNGCCAATGGCCGTGATATGACGTGTATGAAGCAACGACGGAATGCAATGGCGGGGAGAATCCCAATGGCAACTACCCCACGTTTCCCAAGTTTGAAAGTTGGGTTTGAGCCCGCCGGGAGTCGAACCAAGTTCGTCGAGGCAGGAGGCGAATATTCTGACCACGTCACCACCACAGTCCTAAAGTACTCATTAAATAGGTCTAAATATCAAACAGTTTGGTTATTAATAATTCACTAATTATGAGTTAAATTTCATATTTGGAAGACCATGTTTAGCTGACTCTAATTAGTCACAGATTGAGTTGCAGAAATAATTTAGCAACATCGCAAAATTGCATATTGCCGTGGCGTCCTTTNCTCTAATTAGTCACAGATTGAGTTGCAGAAATAATTTAGCAACATCGCAAAATTGCATATTGCCGTGGCGTCCTTTTGGTGCTCCCGCTTAGTTTACATCCAACACAAATTTGAGAAATGAAATATTTCCTAAGCCTTCGAACTTGAGCGAAAAAAATTTATGAAAAGGCTGAATAAAACGATGTACCTTGCAGTAATAATCTATCTACTACAAGTTCAAAGATATTCCCAGAGAACCATTTTTANTCGAACTTGAGCGAAAAAAATTTATGAAAAGGCTCTGTCCACTTTTTTTTCAATAATAGTTTGGGGGAAACCGGAATAGTACTTATTTTGCTACATGGAACGTCATTATTACTATCTACTACAAGTTCAAAGATATTCCCAGAGAACCATTTTTAGAAATTATGTGATAACTTTTTGTAAAGGTTAAATAAAATAAAACTTGGAATTGCATTTATTTTCCGGTGATTCAGATATAAATGAAAACTTTGTTATTGTCTATTCGCGGTNAAATAAAACTTGGAATTGCATTTATTTTCCGGTGATTCAGATATAAATGAAAACTTTGTTATTGTCTATTCGCGGTTTCTTCACACTTTTTAAATTAAACATTTGAAAAATGACCCCGTGTACGACATGTTTGGTTCTTTTCTAAATATAACATATATTAAAGGCGTTTTAGACTTCTGTTAACATACAAGTACTATGCCATAAGACAGTTGAAGACATGTGGATCAAATGTGTATGTTCGTGTACTAAAGGTCAAGAGAAGAAAATGGGATCATAAATCTAAGAAAGGACTGCTTATGGGGTATGCTGAAACTTCAAAGGGTTTTTCGTGTTTATATACCAACTGAACATAAAATATAACTCTGCTGCAGTGTGATATTAGCCTCCTCAGATAGTGAAACACCTTGTACAGTCAGTCTCAGTTTTATCCATTAGGTGAACCACTTGAACCCGAAGAAGAAAATGTAGTTTTATTACCAGATAAGACAAAGTGATGATGAGGGAAAAGAGCCTTTCGTTGGTTTTGAAGAGAACACTCATGTTGGGGATAAAGAGTTAGGTGCTGATGAGGAAGACAGACAATCTTCATGTAGAAGCCTGCGTGATCGAAAGAAAATACAAAAACCTAAGAAACTGGATGACTTCGAAGTAGGTATGCACTCCGACAATGGCCCAGAAGATCCTGAAACCTATGAAGAGGTGGTAAATGGTGTTCATGGGTAAAAGTGGAATATTGCTGTCAATTAAGAACTGAAAATCACACTTGGACTGAAGTGGAAAGGCCATCTGGTGCTCCTGTTATTTATACAAAATGGGTTTTNTGACTTCGAAGTAGGTATGCACTCCGACAATGGCCCAGAAGATCCTGAAACCTATGAAGAGGTGGTAAATGGTGTTGATGGGTAAAAGTGGAATATTGCTGTCAATGNGTTCATGGGTAAAAGTGGAATATTGCTGTCAATTAAGAACTGAAAATCACACTTGGACTGAAGTGGAAAGGCCATCTGGTGCTCCTGTTATTTATACAAAATGGGTTTTTAATGCGGAGGGTGACAAAACTTCTTGTAAAGCTAGATTGGTTGCCAACAGTTTTCCACAAGAAGAAAGTTTTGATTTTTCAGATACCTATGCACCAGTGGCTAAGTTTTCAACACTGCGAGTACTTATGGCTGTTGCAAATCAGTTGAGTTTGTCTGTACACCAAATGGGTGTTTCTGGGGCATTTCTGTATGGTGATATAGACGACACTGTATACCTGTTTGTACCTCAAGGAGTTAAAACTACTCGAGTGACTGCAGTTCTAAAATTGAATAAATCAATATATGGTCTCAAGAAGTTGCCAAAGAACTGGAACAAGAAATTTAATTCTACTATTAAAAAACTAGGTTTCAGTAGATCACAGTCTGACAGTTGTTTGTATCGTAAAGTTTGTTAAAGTGGCAATTTATATGTTCTCTTGTATGTAGATGACTTGCTTATTGTAGGAAACAACAAGACTAATGTGAAACAAATAAAATCTGAAGTAAGTATTTGTTTCAAAATGAAGGATCTAGGTTGTGTTGATACATACCTAGGAATATCAATTGACCATGACACAACAACCGGGATAACCAAATTGAATCAGACATCATATGTAAAGGGTGTTCTTAAGAAGTTTGGCATGGAAAACTGCAAGCCAGTTTCAACACCTATGAATCCTAACTTCAAAATTTGCCTAAAAGAAGTAAAAAAAAGGGAAACAGGTCTGTTGAGTTAAGGTGTCGCAAGTTAATTGACTGTCTGATGTATGCGATGTTGGGTNAAAAAAAAGGGAAACAGGTCTGTTGAGTTAAGGTGTCGCAAGTTAATTGACTGTCTGATGTATGCGATGTTGGGTTCTAGACCTGATCTTTGTTGGTCTGCCAGATTCTTGAACCGATACCAAAATCAAGCCAGTGAAGAACTGTGGATGGCTCTGGAACGGATCCTGCATTATATTAAGGGTACCATTGACCTGTGTTTGGTCACAGAAAGACTCAACCACCAGAGCTTTGTGGTTTTGTGGATGCTGATTGGACAGGTGACTTACTTCTTTCTTTTAGCTGTTGACCCATACAGTTCATGTTGGGAAATAACACATTGACTTGGACATCCAAACAAATAACCCTCAGTTGCCCTGTCTTCCATAGAGGCAGAATATGTAGCGATGAGTGCAGCTGTTGCAGAGGCCTGTTGGCTGAAGAAACTGTTCCAGGTTTTGCAATTGTCCAGCGACCAACCAGTGAACATTTTTGAGGACAATCAGTCAACAATCCACGTTGCAAATGATGCTGAAAATAAAATACTTCAACACATAAATGTCCTTCATCTTTTTGTCAAGGAAAAGTTAGGAGGAGGACTTATTGAACTTCNCTTCAACACATAAATGTCCTTCATCTTTTTGTCAAGGAAAAGTTAGGAGGAGGACTTATTGAACTTCACTCTGTGCTATCAGAAGACCATTTGGCTTATCTATTGACGAAGGCATTGCCTTAACCTCCATTTACAAAGTTGAGAACAAGTCTNTATCAGAAGACCATTTGGCTTATCTATTGACGAAGGCATTGCCTTAACCTCCATTTACAAAGTTGAGAACAAGTCTTGGATTTATGTGATTGAGTGTATTTATGTGTTTTTATTGAGGGAGGGTGTTGAGAACAATAAAAACTTTTTAATATTTTTTCTACTAATTAGGTTGACCATGTCGTATATATTTTGTGTGTAAAAGTTGTGTGTGCATTGTATCAAGGGAAGTTTGGTTTTTGTCTCATTAGTAGNATGTCGTATATATTTTGTGTGTAAAAGTTGTGTGTGCATTGTATCAAGGGAAGTTTGGTTTTTGTCTCATTAGTAGCAAGAAATATGGTGGGCGGTCATTGATTTGTGGTTATTGGTGATCATTAAAAAGTTGTGTTTGTGCTGAAACTGCACCGTTTTTAATCCTTGATTAATTTTATTTTAACAGNTGGTGATCATTAAAAAGTTGTGTTTGTGCTGAAACTGCACCGTTTTTAATCCTTGATTAATTTTATTTTAACAGTTATCCGTGTCAGCAACGTTAAGAAGTAGATAATAAGTTTTTATTCTTAACAAATAAGAAGCTGTAAGCATAATTTCGACACAAATTAAATCCCTGTTATTGACCAATAAATGGTTTAATTAAAAAAAATCGAGACATTTTTATGCCCCGCGAAAGTTTTCTGGAACACTGGGACAAAACATGTAAAACCGGTACTGTCCCGGATTTTGGCCCTGCAGACCAGTGGCTGCCCCGGACATGCCTGACAAACATCAAACAAGGGTTTTCACAGCCCGCTGATTGACAGATACCTTAACTGTGACGTCAGATAAGACGTCGTGTTCGCCAGTGGAAAGGCCGCTCGGGGAAGAAAATGTGAATTATTTGAGCAGTCACAAACAAGCCCTCTCGGTCCACTACTTTCTCGGGTCGCCGCCGTGTTGCCAACACCAAAAATACAATGGAAATTTATTCATGTTTAAAAAATATAAACTGAGAAACAACCAAAATACANGCCAACACCAAAAATACAATGGAAATTTATTCATGTTTAAAAAATATAAACTGAGAAACAACCAAAATACATTTGCGCAGTTTGTAATCTACGAGATGGTTAAAAAATATAATTTCAATTTTAATGTTATAGCACACTACATAACGATTGTGTTTACTTCACACGATAGTTGCACAGTTGCTACCCTGTTCCACTGATGCTTTGTGACGCGTGGTAATAAGTTCACCGAGACGAGANACACGATAGTTGCACAGTTGCTACCCTGTTCCACTGATGCTTTGTGACGCGTGGTAATAAGTTCACCGAGACGAGATCGTTGATTCTCGATTTTTTTTGTTAGAAGGACGTTCAAAATACAAAGGTGTTTGAAAAAATGAAGATCGCCAGTCTTCAATGCCTAAANATTTTTTTTGTTAGAAGGACGTTCAAAATACAAAGGTGTTTGAAAAAATGAAGATCGCCAGTCTTCAATGCCTAAATTTAGAAAGAATTGGAAGTCAACCCCCAAAATAATTTACAGCAATTTCCAACTTAATTAACAGTAGAAAAAACTTAAGCCAAATTGGGTTACCTAAACAATATTTACCTTGACTAAGATGGGTTGCCTAGATTGTATCATCAGTGTCGCCAGCATCTGAATTCATAGCTTTTTTTCGTGTTGATGTGCTTTAACGAATGTTATGTTGGCAATATAACTAGGCNAAATTGGGTTACCTAAACAATATTTACCTTGACTAAGATGGGTTGCCTAGATTGTATCATCAGGGTCGCCAGCATCTGAATTCATAGCTTTTTTTCGTGTTGATGTGCTTTAACGAATGTTATGTTGGCAATATAACTAGGGTATGTTTACATTTCGAAGTTGAAAATAAGAGCTGGACGTAATGCATGGCAAGTGTCGCCTCTCTACTTTACTTGCTGTGAGGTCGCAAACGCACGGTGGCCTAGCGACAGTCGGCAGCTGGATTCCTGCGGTCACAGTTAGCGAGCGCAGACAAGTTGGAGGTACAGCAGCGCGCGTGCATTCTTAAATGCCCGGACAATTAGGAGAGACAGACGTCCTCGTGTGATTGAGATACATGTACGTTGCTGCACAATTGGCTGTGTATGAATGCATCAACTTTTATGTAGAGGCGCGATCTGCCCAAATTATATATATATATATTTATATATATATATATATATATTTATATTTATATATTTTATACATACAAGAAGTGTGTGTATGCGCGCGCGCGGTGCCTGCAGTATTTTATGCGACGATGATGTGTTTACTGTCTGGAGAGTGCGTTGGTCGATGCGACTATTTACTATATTAGTTCTCANCTTTTATGCGACGATGATGTGTTTACTGTCTGGAGAGTGCGTTGGTCGATGCGACTATTTACTATATTAGTTCTCATAACCATGCAATGGCGATTTCATATATAATGTCGAAACCTGTACACATTATTTTTTTCCCACATGACGGGATGGTAATATTTATAGACGTATTCGTCGTTGAACATTCTCTTCTCCTAGATGTTGCAGTGATCTTGTAGTCAAGATGCCCGACAGGCGACCCAAGGGGTGTTGGAACGATCCCGCACGCCCCCCCCCCCCCCCTTTTTTTTTTNGGGGTGTTGGAACGATCCCGCACGCCCCCCCCCCATATATTTTTTTTCTAGTTACGGAACACCTACCGACTTAAAAAAATATCCCAGCGCCCCTGGCGGCCACCGTTTGAACTACTCTCCCCCCTTCTGATGCTAGTGCTCCCCCCTGCTGGCGACGAGTGAACCAGCACACATGCACAGAATGGCTGAGCCGATACCAGCGCTCCCAGCCACGAACTGTAGAACTTAAAACACTCTGGTGGCGGGCGCGAGAATCAAAGTTGGCCGCGTACAGCAGCCGATTGGCGGCAGGCGCGGGAATTAAAGATGGTTGCCTACAGCAGACGACGACGACGGCGATGGAGGACGCGGAAACCAAGAGATGGGTGGGAGACTGTAAACAGAAAATAAAGGAGACCGGGAGGAATATGAGAAATCCCCAAGTGATAAAACGGGCGAGAGGGAGGCAGGAAAGAATGAGAAAAATTAACTTCGGAATGTCAGAGCATGCGAAAACTAATCGGAATGCAAGAGCGTGAAGNGAATGAGAAAAATTAACTTCGGAATGTCAGAGCATGCGAAAACTAATCGGAATGCAAGAGCGTGAAGAGTCGAGGTGGAATGATAAAGCAGAAGGGAGATTCCGAGGGAAATAAGTTAAATTCCAGAAGGAAAAAAAGGGCAATACAATATGGCTGCTGCTGACGAGGAATGACAGAGCAGGAGGTAACGGGGAGGCAACGGTGAAGGAACATTTTCCTACTATGTGTCAACATGGATATGCATAATTGGGGAATTGCAAATAGAGCTTATGACTCATTCTGGTTTTGACATGTTGCTGAGAAATCATTGGTCGGTGCACAGTCCAGAAATTGCACGTTAAGTTCTATTGCGTAAAAGGACCCATTACTTACGTATTGGCTGCTGCTGACACACAAAGTATTTTATAATTGGTTGCTTCTTGTGGCATGGATTTACTGAACCCTTTCCATAGATTGCAGTGTGTCGGTTGTTATAAAAAATTCGNGTTTATCTCGAATACACTCATTCTGGTTTTGACATGTTGCGGAGAAATCATTGGTCGGTGCACAGTCCAGAAATTGTTGCAATTCAAAATAACGCATTTTCCTGGGTAATGAATGCTATTGGCTGCTGCTGACACACAAAGTATTTTATAATTGGTTGCTTCTTGTGGCATGGATTTACTGAACCCTTTCCATAGATTGCAATGTGTCGGTTGTTATAAAAAATTCGTAACTATTAACACCATAGATTTTCTTTGTTTACGACACCTGAAATGAAAANGTGTCGGTTGTTATAAAAAATTCGTAACTATTAACACCATAGATTTTCTTTGTTTACGACACCTGAAATGAAAAAAACGAATGCCTATGTAAAGGGGTTAATTTTCTTAGCGTTAGTCAGACATTATGTTAAGTTTTTAAGTTGGTGNAAAAAACGAATGCCTATGTAAAGGGGTTAATTTTCTTAGCGTTAGTCAGACATTATGTTAAGTTTTTAAGTTGGTGAAAAAAATTTAAAATATTATGCGAGGGAATGTCCACGTCGTCCAAACTCTCCAACTGTAGTTATTGATGGCTACCAAATCAAACTACGTTTAATTATTTTAATCAGTTTAAAAAATAGTTGAAGCTTTTTGAATGCCCGGTTGCACACGAGGAAATTTTAGATTGGACCCATTACTTACTCCTAGTCGATCTCNGTTGAAGCTTTTTGAATGCCCGGTTGCACACGAGGAAATTTTAGATTGGACCCATTACTTACTCCTAGTCGATCTCAAATTGACAGCATGTGTCACACTAAGCTTTATCGTGCTCCTATTGGGGTTCGGCTGCTTCAACAATCTTAACACGTNAAATTGACAGCATGTGTCACACTAAGCTTTATCGTGCTCCTATTGGGGTTCGGCTGCTTCAACAATCTTAACACGTAATTGCTTACTTGCTGGATCCTTTCCGTGAACGCGAAACAACTGAAGTTAATTAGTGGCTAATAAACAATTTATGTAATTCAATTNTTCCGTGAACGCGAAACAACTGAAGTTAATTAGTGGCTAATAAACAATTTATGTAATTCAATTTATATACTCATGGTAAGGTATATTGTGTCCACAGCATCTTCATACTTCTTGAATCAAACATTAAAAAAATCACACTATGTATGCTACAGCAGATTTAGTGGGCTGAAAATGCTCCATTTTTGATTTTGATAAAAATTTGTTCCTATGTTACCCTACCCTCAAGGTGAAAGAAAAACATTAATTTAGATTTTTACCTACAACGAGTGAATGATGGCAGCCATTTTTCATACACGCTGCAAGCAAAATTAACATTTCAACAGTATATTTGCCATATGGTAATATAAGACTTCGTANCCTATGTTACCCTACCCTCAAGGTGAAAGAAAAACATTAATTTAGATTTTTACCTACAACGAGTGAATGATGGCAGTCATTTTTCATACACGCTGCAAGCAAAATTAACATTTCAACAGTATATTTGCCATATGGTAATATAAGACTTCGTANGCTGCAAGCAAAATTAACATTTCAACAGTATATTTGCCATATGGTAATATAAGACTTCGTAAATGGTTAACAATATCAACTTTGTCACAACGTTATTTATTTTACCACAACATAAACCTTCAAATAAATGGCTCAATAGTAATTTTGTTTTCGTTGCATCAACATTGTACTTTTTTTTTTCTTTGTAAACTTCACGTAGCATTTGGTAGGCGATAGTGCTCTGCTCTTTATGTCGTCCGCTTTTAGACTTCGCAAAGTGGGAGAGGTATAGGGGCAGGAAATTGGAATGTTTATTGCTTCTCAGTATTTTCCGGTGAACGTCTGTGTACTTGAAGTTACGATGGTGTTTAACGAGAGTAAACGGGTAACAAGACATTTTATCTGGAAGCTACCATGGAGCGTGAGTTTTTTTTCAATTTACTCTCTCTTTCTCTCCCCACTCTCTCCAACATCTCTCCCCCCTCTTACCCTCTCAACCTATCTTCCCATATCTCCCCCATCTCTCCTACCTCTCCCCCCTCTCTCCACCATCTCTCCCCCTCTGTCCCTCTCGCCATTAGCGACGATGGCAGAGGGATGTAATTCCTTTATAATTTTCTTAATGTTAACAGTTTTTACATTATTACCTGTAAAAGTATCAATTTTTTTTTGTGGTGCCAGAATAATACGCATTTAAGTGTTTACTGAACTGAAACATTGGTGACGAAAACATGNGCGTGAGTTTTTTTTCAATTTACTCTCTCTTTCTCTCCCCACTCTCTCCAACATCTCTCCCCCCTCTTACCATCTCTACCTATCTTCCCCTATCTCCCCCATCTCTCCTACCTCTCCCCACTCTCTCCCCCATCTCTCCCCCTCTGTCTCTCTCGCCATTAGCGACGATGGCAGAGGGATGTAATTCCTTTATAATTTTCTTAATGTTAACAGTTTTTACATTATTACCTGTAAAAGTAACAATTTTTTTTTGTGGTGCCAGAATAATACGCATTTAAGTGTTTACTGAACTGAAACATTGGTGACGAAAACATGNATTTTTTTTTGTGGTGCCAGAATAATACGCATTTAAGTGTTTACTGAACTGAAACATTGGTGACGAAAACATGTAACCATAGGAAATTTTAAAACACAATTAACGAATTTAATACTTAATAACATTATTTCACATATGCTACAGTTCAGGGCGGAATTCAACCGGTAAATTTCGCCAGGTAATTCCCCATGCAATATCAAGTCTCAAACATACGAGACACTTGCTACCTAAACTCAATATTAAGGGTGATTTGAGACCTTGGAAATCGAGGTTTTAAACTGTATTTGTGCAAAATNCTTGCTACCTAAACTCAATATTAAGGGTGATTTGAGACCTTGGAAATCGAGGTTTTAAACTGTATTTGTGCAAAATATCTGAAACAAAGGGAAATTAAATTACAAATTTCCGAACATTGATATATANGGTTTTAAACTGTATTTGTGCAAAATATCTGAAACAAAGGGAAATTAAATTACAAATTTCCGAACATTGATATATACTATCGGGATCTTCAATCTAAAACTCCCACCGTAATGAAAATAACAGCGGTGGCCATCCTCTTTTTGCAGATAACTTTTTTTTTGCCATCGGGATTTATGAACGTTCGATGCTGGTTTATTAAGCAGCATGACCTTATCAACAAATAGTACCCCCTCGTTGCAACTGACAAGTACCCTCCGTTTTCGTGTAAAACGGACAAACATTTCGGCGGCAGCGATGCACTTCCAGGCGCGGAGGCAGTAACGGTGCTTCCGGCAGAGAATTTCACACCGAATGTTGCCGGAAAAATACAGTGATGTATGCTTATTAATGTATGGCCAAGGCCAGTGACTTTTCGCGTAAAAATTGGAGCACACATTAGACTTCAATTCTACATACACACCTCCGCTGTTGTTAACCTCCATTGGCTGCTGGTGCCATGTCCGTCTTTGACCAAGCCACTCGGGACTAAGTAACTCCCGACACTGAACCTTCGTGATTCGTGCGCAAACGGTTAACACGGGCCAGAACATTTTTCTAGCCAATCAAAGAAGCTGGACGACCCTACAGTGCTTTGGGCTGTATCTTGTCTCGGAATCTTTTCGCGAAATATCACTGCGATAAGGTCGACAGTAAAACGCGCGCCTGGCACACCATCGCCCCTACGCGAAACACGCTGAAATGGCTTGCAGNCTGTATCTTGTCTCGGAATCTTTTCGCGAAATATCACTGCCCCTATGTATGGCATATGTTGTTTACATAAGGGTTGGCCGCCACCGCCGTTTGTGCGGCGGGAACAGCAGCATCCCATAGACGCGTGTAGGTAGTATTGCCTACGTGTAGGTAGTATTGCCTACGTGCTAGGCCTTGCATCGCTGCAGCCGCAGCTTTATGCGGATTTCACACTAAAACGGTAGGTCCTGGCCAGTTCAACAAGAGGGCCATTCTTGTTAATTAGGTCTTACCGCTCAANATTTCACACTAAAACGGTAGGTCCTGGCCAGTTCAACAAGAGGGCCATTCTTGTTAATTAGGTCTTACCGCTCAATCGACCGGCATCAAACGTTCGTAATTCCGAACGGTAAAAAAGTTGTATGCAATAAGAGGGTGGCCACCCCTGTTATTTTCATTATGGTGGGAGGTATGAGTGGGAGTTTGCTCTTAGGTTGAAGATGCCAATAAAATAAAACAATGTTCGGAGTATTGCAATTCAATTATACTTAGTTTCCTATATTTTGCAAAAAATGTAGTTTAGAAACGTTATTTTCAGGGGTTTATTATTTCTCCATTAGTATACAGTTATGTAAAAAGTGTCCTATGTATTTTCCACTTGATTTTGTATGAGGAATCACCTCACGAAGTTTGTCTTTCAAATCCCACCCTATCCCGTGTATTCAAATTGTGATTAGTTTTTACTGATATTTCCATTCATTAGAAAACATTTCCGTTACTTTTAAGATCTGAACAAAACTTTATTGGTCATTGTCTTAAATGACCTACAGTGTTTCCGTTTGTTCTCTTCATAGTCTGCTTCTACAGTCTCCATCTCAACAGTATGTCTTTATTTCCAAAGGCTGCCTTTATTGCCCCAGCCTGCCTATGCAGCCATACTGCCTGCCTGTGCACACACAGAACCTGTGTGCATATTCACAATGCTGCCTGCATATCCACAGAACCTGCCTTTGTGTCCACAACACCCGCCCGCATATCTTGCCCACCTGCATGCCTACATGAGCCTGCATGTGTATCTACTGTGCCTGCCTGTGTATCCACTGTGCTTGCCTGTGTATCCACAGCACATGCTTGTGTATCCACAACACCTGTCTGGGTATCCACAGCACCTGCATGTGTATCCACAGCACCTGCCTGTGTATCCATACCACCTGTCTGGGTATCCACATCACCTGCCTGTGTATCCACAGCACCTGCCTGTGTATCCATACCACCTGTCTGGGTATCCACAGCACCTGTCTGTGTATCCACACCACCTGTCTGTATCCACACCACCTGTCTGTATCCACACCACCTGTGTGTATCCACACCACCTGTCTGGGTATCCACAGCACCTGCCTATGTATCCAAAGCACCTGTCCGTGTATCCACACCACCTGTGTGTATCCACACCACCTGTCTGGGTATCCACACCACCTGCCTATGTATCCACAGCANGTGTATCCACACCACCTGTGTGTATCCACACCACCTGTCTGGGTATCCACACCACCTGCCTATGTATCCACAGCACCTGCCGGGTATCCACATCACCTGCCTGTGTGTTCACATCAAATGCGTGTGTATACGTGGCCTCGTGTCCATGACCTGTGAATGTAACAGAAGTGATAAAGGAAAGCCCATGGACCGTGCGTGACTGAGGAGGAGCGAGAGTAGTGCGTGCGCCAGCTGCACCACCGCGGCCAGCACGGCGCGGACGTCGCCTTTGACGCGAGACGGTGACCTGAGGTGGCGATGTCCCCCCACCCTGCCTGCGACCCAAAGCCGTCAAGGCGGCCTCGCTCGCATCCCCGGGTATTGATTCGCCCCGCGCCGCTTCACCCCCTTTTGTACTCCGGCGTGGCGCGCGTGCGTGCGTGTGTGGGTGTTTTGCGACCCAGCTACTTGTACGAGGGGGCGAGGGCTCTCGCCTTCTGCGTCCGTTATCGTGGCTGCTCCTCGGCCCTCGTGTCGTGAATGTGCCCCGCCTGGAGGGGGGGATCCCTACCCTCGTCATCACCTTGCTGGAAATAGCCCACACGTGGTCTGGTACTCCTATTTGGCGAACCCCGCCGCCCGCGCAGACGAGAAATAAAAACCGCNCACCTTGCTGGAAATAGCCCACACGTGGTCTGGTACTCCTATTTGGCGAACCCCGCCGCCCGCGCAGACGAGAAATAAAAACCGCGTATGCAGACAAGCGGTGACTACCACGAACGTGTTGGACGGAAACGGAAATAGGGGGCGTGATGTTGAGTACAGACGGTGCATAACGGATAATTTCTTTTTTCTGGAGGCCTTTCCCGGTTTTGAAAGCCCTGCCCGCTCTGTGTTATTCCGCCATGCCAGGGAGCTGTAGGCTGTCCACAGTTAATTAAGGATTTTTTAATTAAACCTTATAGAAATGTCAGTGAGACCCTATTTGCATATATTTTATAAATTAGCTAATTCTTACATTTAACTAATATGCATTAAAAAAACACGAATAAATAAAATTATAATATTTACAAATGTTTACATAACACTTTTATTCAACTTTAAGACATGAAACTACTTTCCCTCGGTCGTTACCAACTTTACTAGGCGCATGCCAGTCAGTTTTCCCGTTAAAATACATGCAGGTAGGAGCAGTGATATTTTTCAAAGGTTGATTTCAAAAGTGCTCACTTTATCCTGAACAGCCTTTATGAAGGTGCGTGTTTTTGTGTCCCTTTCACCCGAATATACAGCGGTCTGGAAAAGCATTTTTATTTGGCGGTAGAGTGCTCCGTAATGGCGTTTTGTAATGTGCGTTATGTGTTGAACGTAATCGACAGGCATCATCTGAAATGCGTGTTCTTTTCTTAAATCAGCGGATTGGGCACACACGGTCAATCGTCCTAGAAAGCATTGNGCATCATCTGAAATGCGTGTTCTTTTCTTAAATCAGCGGATTGGGCACACACGGTCAATCGTCCTAGAAAGCATTGCTGTAGACCTCGTATCATGGGACCATATGACGATTTATT
>NQII01010370.1:6351-39496 GCA_002778355.1 Clitarchus hookeri | reverse complement strand
ATATATTAATATATATATATATTCATATATGGAGGGAAGTTGAAGGAAAAAGTGTTTTGCTGTAATAATATATTTTATAGCTGAATAAATATTTATAAAAACTGAAATTTTTCATTCCTCAAACAAAATTCTTTTGTCACATAAGGAAATATATATAAGCTCATGAAACTATTCATACCCTTATAAATGGTATGTGTATTTTAATATTACACTAGAAAGTAAAAATATAATATTCGAAAATATTCCGGAAATTATAAAGCCATATGTGTATAGTAAATAACTCAATAAACATGTCGTTCTAAAAAGCCAAAACAAAATTATCTGAACAAAATCTATTAAGAAATACTACCTTCCATTTAGACGAACAAGGGTGTATTTAAGAGAAGGTTCAATGGGGCTCTAGCCATCGGTGATAAAAAAAAATGGCGACAGACAATAATTTAGACAATGGCAAAAGAAGTGGATGGTATAGAATCTTAATAGACATTGTAAAGGGGCTGTAGCTTAGGATGTCGAAATGCATACATAAAAATTTTTGGTGTGTCTCTTCAGGCCTAAAAGAAACGTCATTCAAAAAAAAAATATCCAGTGACAAAACTGACGAAAGCAGAGAGCGTTAAGAAATAGTAAGAAACATGAGAATGGTGCTTCTGTTCTCTGAGTTAAAAGTCTAACATGGAAAAAAAAGTAGTGTAAAAAATTTTTTTAAAATACATATATCTATTGTACTAGTTGTTTCTCAAATCAGCTGCAAAATCGTATTATGGATACAACAGTAGCAATATACAATCATAAAAGCAACTCTTGTATAGTTTTTCTAAAAGACGGGTTGGAAAATGTTTTAACATAATATGTAAAGGTTCATAAGTTTTATTTAAATGTAGACTACCGGGAAAAATATTAGCAAACGTAGAGAACTGTATGTTTATTGTTGGCTATACTGATAAAAGCGATAGATTACGAATCAAGAAACGTACGACAGTGTTGCAAGCAGCTCGCTACAGTTTCAACAGACTACAAAATAGGCCACCGCGCAGAAAACCTAATTCAATGTTTGGAAATGTAATTTCAGGATATAAATACGCATATTGAAAGAGAGAAAATTTTATTTCCCCAATTGGGAGTGTACACAGAAATGCAGAAGTTGAGAAAACCCATCGAGAAGAGGGAAAATCGGTTGACTTCTCCCTCTTTCAGTTGGAGCACTGATCCTATTAATCGTGTGTAAGGAACTTTACTTATATACGCTGGTCACAGTAACGTGAAAACTTTTGAGGACCTGGTTACATTTTTCTTTCAGCCAATTTACATCCTTCCATCACTTTTTAATGTAAACACTACTGTGCGAGTAATAAACATAGTGTAAACATTTTACGATACTCAAAAACAAAAGTCAGATGTCACAATGTATTGTATTTATTGGTTACTGTGTCTAAAGTAACTGCCTCAATAATTGCTCACTTTACCTTGAACAAGCTATTGCTTTGTGTCATCGACTGTGAAGCTTCTGTCATCTTGGCGTTACCCAAAGAAAAATCTTACAAATCCTGAGAATGAGCAAGCCAATAACAGCTCTGTACTTTCAAGCACAACCATATTTGGTGAGAGAGCACTGGACATTATTAAAATAATACAGTGCCTGTCTACACCCACTGCGCCGCGGCACCCTTCAGACACGGAAATAGGCATGTCATTTCTCACCCAACGTCAAAAAAGTATGACGCGGGATACGTAGCCCCACTTTTATACCTGCGCTTGATGCCTGATCATCAAGGAATCTTATCGTGGTCAAAATTTCATCGCATAGTCGTCGCTTTTTTTTCGTGAATTACTTTATTAATTATAGCTGTACAATACTTGCATGCAATTTTTGAATAAACTATGTTTCCAGCGCTGAAGAAACACACACTTCATAAGATAATATTGGTTTGAACAACCTAATTTATTATTATTGTAAACTATGAGTACTTCGATGACAGCAAATTAAAACTTGTTCGTGTGCATTTCTTAACTTATCCTTAATGGGAGCTGTGAAATACTGTAGGACATGTGTGCACTGAAAAAACCAGTTAATTATTATAAGCATGAGTAAACAGGTACTACTACAAGTTTAATTTTTTAATTTTTTGCACAGCTACAAAACTTGTGAGTTCTTTTGGAAATATGTATTCATTGCGAGAGTAGTTTTTTTCTCATAAATAATCAATGTGTCTAATCTTCTAAATTTATTACTGTTGCTTACCAAAGCTTACATGCACTTTTCTGAAAAAGCTATCTTTTTTTTTCATAGGCTATTGTCATCAAGATGTATCATGTTGTAAATGATATATTGGTAAGTAGTAGTACAGACAGTGAACTGAAAAAAAATGCTTTATATTAAGGATTACCGTCACATTACTTGGCTTGTACCCGATTGAAAGTTGCCACTAGCTTCTGTATATATGCATTGGCCCATGCAAAAAATGTATGTAGGATATTTGGATTTTGCACACTGAGAGAATATTCCGACATCTACCTGAAGACGGACTTCTTGCTTCACACTGATGTTTTTGAGAATTCCTGGGCGCTTTATCTGAACACATATGACTTGGATTGTGGTCATTATGTGAGTGTCTCCGGTTTCTCCATTGATGCTATGATGAAAAAGATAAGGGTGGAATTATAGAACTGCTTACCGACTATGACATGTACCAATTCATCGAAGCTGGTATCCGGGGCGGCATATCTCAGTATATTAAACATCATTGTACAGCAAATAACATACATACTTCTACCACACATGACTCAGAGAAACCGTCAATTTACCTCCAGTATGTAGACAAAAAAATGTGTATGGTTGGGCGATGTCGTTAACCCCTTCCATAATATGGATTTAAATGGGTGAGCACCAACCTGAATGTGAGGACTGTGCCAGACAATGGGGATGTAGGCTACATACTGGAGGTGGATGTACAGTACACTGCCAGTCTACGCAAAGACCACAAAGATTTACCATTTCTCCCCATCAGTGAGTGCCCCCAGAGCCAAGTAGACCAAATTAATGACAAACCTGGCAGTTCAGAACAATGATATAGTACTATATGTACATTTGATACAAGCAGTTGAGCATGGCCTACAAATAAAGAACATTTATCGAGTTTTGCAGTGTAATAAAAATGCATGTTTAAAACCCTACATTGATATGAATACCTAAAAGTACCAAGATGCTGCTAATGACTTTGAAAAATATTTCTTCAAGCTAGCCAACAGTGCAATGTTTGGTAAGCGGATTGAAAATAAAAGGAAGAGGCAAAATATGGAATTGGTATGAGTGGAAAAGAGAATTAAAAAACTGACTATTCCCCACCCACCTATGCTACTCGCCCACTAACCAGAAAGTGCCTGGCAAATTTAAGGATTAGTGTGGCGGGGAATAGATGTATGAATTTTTTTGGTCTGAGGACTAAATTGTATGGCTACAAATGCATCAGTATAACCATCAAAAATGATAAAGGGAACAAAAATTATACCATATAAAATAAGTAAACATGTAATGATTACAAGAATGTAGTTAACATGTAATGATTACAAGAATGTATTATTGCAACAAACACAAATAGGATTTTACATAAATACCTTAACATCACACCATCATCAGGTATATACCGAGTGCAGTAAAAAGCTAGCATTGTTCTGGATGGATGATGTAAGTTGTAATAATGGATTACTGTGTGCATACTCTACCTTATGGTTATAAAGAGTAATATAATTACTTTTTATTGAGATAAATATCATGAAATGCAAATACCTCTCCCCAGTCATGAAGAAGCAAAGGTCATTCCATTTCCACATGTATAATTTTCTCACAATTGATCGAAATGTCCAAATTTTATTAGTTGTATGATATTGCTATTAAGTAATTTTTTCCAGCAGCACAATATACCCCATGCAAGGCATCGTCTTGTCAGGAATGTTGCTGATGACTGGTGGCACGCTGTAGTCCGTGCAAGGTATCATATTGTCAAGTGTGTTACCAATATATAATATATTCTTGAGCATTGTTTTAGGGTTGTCTGACGTGACTACTATGTTACTTCCACAATTTATATCATGTACGAGGATTTGGCATCAATGTCGACTCTCCGATCTGGGGCTTAAAGCAATTTTCAGGAGGGGGGGGGGAGGATTTCAACACTTATCCCGAGTTGTGAATGTAAAATGGTATTCATGCCAGTCACATATGCACTGCAGTTACTGGCGAAAGTGTCGTACTTGCTTTTATTTTTCATTTATGCGCTATCACAAATCTCTTTTTTTTCTTATCTATCTGTCAATTTTACTCTTCTTCTTTGGCTGTCATATTTTTGTGCGTTCTTTTGTCTGCTTTGACTCTTTTGTTAGGTGTCGTGGTTTTCATGCCATCAATGTTGTAAACCATAAATGTAATATTCACTTGCAAGGCAGTCGAGAGCAGTTTAAATAACTGCAATTCTGATAATATAAACAAATGTATTTAAAATTATGTATAAAGGAAAATATAAACCTCCATAGTGCCTCTACAAGTGCATGTTGCGTAGCCCCGGTTCCAACGCCTGGGGAACTGTGTGCATGAGCTTTGTTTTAGGCATCGTGTAAGGGACCAAGTGCATGTATGCAGTAAAGGTGAGGACAACAGACAACGTTGGACTTCTACCGGAAGAAGACCATCACTGAAGAAACTATTAAATGTATTATTGTTCAAGAATATATATATTTATATAAATATACATGTGTAATAAGTAATTGATGAGATAAATTTGACTTTTAAAATTACTTAGCGTGTTTTATTTCTAAGATACAAGTACCCTTTTATTCATACATATACAAGTATAATAACTTTGTTTACTGACAATTATTCATATGTGCAAGTGTAAAGAAACCTTTTTTACAAGTGCTTGGAAAATAAACGTTACATACTATTTCACATTTGGGTACTCTAAATAAAAAAAATCGTGGTATTTTTATAAAAAAAATATAAAGTCAGGATTGATCACTGCATTGTGTAGGCAAGGACTTACTCCGACTTCATGGTCTGTGGTAAATGTGTCATTGGAACCTGTTGTTGAGACCGAAATACTGGAAGCTAACGATATTGCTTGTCACAGGGTGTAGGCATGCACTTTTTATATGTAGAAAGCACTCTGCTGATGTATAATTTGCTATCCTACAGAGAAAAAACTTATTTATGTACTGTTATTCACGCGTACAAGTATAAATTAACTAAAATAAAAGATTTGTTAGCATGGTTATACATATGTATTATCATATAACTGATATATTCCATTTTATGAGTGAACCATCCTTCCTGACATGAGTTGTCATCTCACACTTATTATATATTTCATTATCTCTCGAATAGCCATGTCTATAATGTTTCTAATTTTTATTAATAGAAAATTCAGAGCCCTGGTTGTAGTAATAAAAAACAATGAAAAGTTGTTTTCAGTGCCTTGTCAACTTGCCTGCTGCAGTAGTTCACATAATGAACACATACCTCTCGTATAAACATAACCATGCCTTTAACATCTGGGAAAATAATTTCCATATATATTTAATGTATACATCATTAAAACATTTGCTGGCACCCGTGTCACATCTCCGTCAGTTGCCCGTCCGTCCGGCGGTCACGTGATATTCAACAAATTGTAGGACAACTTTTTTTATATATATCTGTTGAAAAATGATAGAGCATGAAGTATCATGACAGGGTGGAATGACAAAGCATGATAGGCAGAATGACAGACCGTGAACTAGAACATTCTTGAACCAAAGCAATGCTATTTTTAGACTGAGTGACTCATAAAATTTTGGATAAGGAAACTTTTTGCAGGAAATTTGGCAGGTTTAGAGGGAAAATCGGAAAAATGTTGAAGGATATTCAAAAAATGTTTACTGTTTTCAAAGGACAAAGGTCAAGATCAGACTACTGCTCCTTTGCCTGATGTCACTAGTGGTCCACTGCCAGGTGCCATATGGCTCCTACCCTTCTAATCTACAACTCCCCTGCCACAGGTTCCTCATTTTCTATCTACTCAGACAAACAAATTTTTTATCTAGTGATAAAAAGCTGAATTCCACTTTCTTCAGGACTTTTCTATATTTCTGTGCATATTCATGAAGATTTGAAATATGAACGTGTTCAAGGCATTATCCGTAGTGAGGTCAAATTATATATATATATATATATATATATATATATATAAATATATATAAATATATATATATATCGGGTGAGTCACCCGCGCCAATTTTTCCTTACCTATGCAACCCGCAAACAATACTAATCATATAACATAATATCAATCGTAGCAGAACACCTTGTGCGCGTTGATTCTGTTCGTCAGTACTTTAAGTGGTAAACGGGTGGTGTTATAACAGCCATTGGTTGAGAAGCAGTCACTTTTCAAAGATTGCACTTCCGTTTATTGTGTTGAACCCGATTATTGCGATGTTTACCGAATACGTGGACTCGTAGCGATTGCGTCGTAACACATATCTGCCTCGCTTCGAGACCATGTGTTTCTTCATGTGACATACAATTACAGTCACCTCTTGCTGTATTGAAAAAATATTAAATTTTCGGCGGGGTGGCGTACAGATTTTCGCATGAGGAAAAAAAACGTGGTGGAAATATTTAAATAAAAGCTGTGATTACTGAGACAGTGACTTATATTTGTGACGCAAAAAAACGTTTTTGTCAGTTATTTTCGCATAAACTTGTCTTTGTAGTGACTATAACCGCAAAGTAGAAAACCTGAAAAGTACAACGCAGTGTGCGAGAGAAGCGCTGCCTGAGTGTTTGAATGCCTTCGGGCAAAACGTGCGCGCTTAACATATCACGTGGCTCCTGCTACGGGAAAAACCCATGTACAGTTTAAGTCAGACTGATATAAACCAAAGCCTCATAATGGGTGACCACCTCCCTCCCCACGGAGTCATTAAATGCTGATAGTGTGTAATTATGCGCATATTAAAATCCTGCATGTCATATAACTTTCTGGGAACCTTTGCATACTTCCTCAATATGTAAAATTAGCATTGCCAACGGCAAAATAAATTTATTGGCCGTGGACCGAGTGAATGTTTGCAATTTTTGGAAACGTAAATATATTTCTATAGGTAGTATGAACGATTTTTTTTATTGTCTTGATAATACAAAAAAAAGGTGAATGTTTTTAATTCAGATTTACAAATTTAAAAATCGCTAATTTATTAGGACATTATAAAATTGCTACAATGACGCGAGCTTTACTGGGAGTATGCAAGTAATTACGCCTGTTAAATTATATTCAGGTTGAAATACTGGAATTTTTTTTTCAAGAAACTTAATTTAAAAGTGAGCGGCTTAAATTAGCTGGTCAACAAGTGCCCATTTGTCAACATCATTGGGCAGAACAGTGGTTTACTTATTAGGCGTAATTTTTAAATACTTGAATTTAATTCCTTTTTATGTTCGTCATTGAACTATGTCAGACGTATAATTTACAAATTGAGTTGTGAAAGTGAATGTAAACATTATCATTTAAATTTCTTAAAGGTCCCGTCTGTTCAGTACAGAGACCCAGTCGTATAATCATAATTTTTTAAAGGTTCAATTTTTTCAGCAATGCATGCTTACAAATATAATTAAAGAAATGTTTCACTTCCGAATACTAGTTTTATTTTCCTATTTCCGTTTCAAATGTATAAAATTTCGATCGGACATGCAGCAAAAATTTGTCTTCATTATTAAACTACAAAATGATAATGTAACTACTGAAAGTTTATAAAGGCAAGAACCTTGCGCGTAAACGCGACCAGATATTATTTACGAGTACTTCGGTCGATCTTAGAGCTTCCACGTTACTAAGTCTCGCACATGCACAATAATTCCAGAGAGAAGGCGCCCTTAATGAAGTGCATACAGTAATAGAGTTACAACTCTAGGATGAGTGTAAGTCTATGTATGATAAGCTTAACGGTGNGTGGATAATTTGGAACAACAGCCATGGCAAAATCAGGCAACTGTTGTGAGTTATCGGGGGTTCGAATTTGACGAGTTCTGCGCAAGCCTTTAAACCCCATCCATATGAGGAAAAAAAAAATTAATATAAACGCCTTAAGGGGTAATCTACGACTCAAATAAACATACTATCTATAAATTAAAGTGTCTTAATATGAGCGTTGTGGCTATTCTAATTACACTAGTGAAAATTAATATAAACACAAAAAAATTTACGTCCATGAATAATGAAGATATATAAATACAAAAATAATATTTTATATAGTTTAATTTGAATCAGCTGAGGTTTTATTTTATTTATTATTATAACTGTCTACCTTAACCTACAAATTACAAGAAAATTATGTTTAAAAAAAATATTATCATGGCTTAACATTGTGTCAAAACCATTTCTTTCTAAAGGCATTAGGTAGCTTCCGTAATAATAGACGAAGTACATAAAAGTTATGTTGAAAAGTGAGTTGATCGTTAGGACACCTACTATTTTATTAATATATAAAAATTGGGTACGAGTTTTTTTTACTTACCCTCGTAATATAGCATTCATATACACATGCCGTAATACACATCTACCTACTTCCAGATATATGCTCGAACGTATACACGTGTCAGTCTGAGACTCTTAGCCAGGCAGAAATACATCGTATTAATGAATTTTTTTGATAAGGTTTAGCACTGCGCAACTTACACTTTTATGAAAACGGGTAAAGTAGGCTCGCATGCGGGATTAAGAACAGTCCCTAAGTGTCTACTGTTCCTAGTTACAGCTAACGTGTTTGTGACACGAAAGGTATGGGCCAAAATCGGGCCGGTAAAAGCTAGTCAACTAATTTTGGCTTGTTGATGCTGGATTTCACCAATATGCCGGGTATACGATGGCTTGATGTCACAATGGTGCCTGGTCTGTGGCAGCTGGATGTCAACACGATGTCGGGCATGTGACGGCTTGATGTCGCTACGTTGTCGGGCCTGTGATGGCTGGATGTTTCCATGATGCCGGGTATGCGATGGCTATATGTCGCTACGATGCCCAGTTCCGGGATAGCTGGATGTCGCCACGATGCTGGGCCTGCGACGGCTGAATGTTGTCATGATGCCAGGCTTGTGATGGCTGGATGTCGCCACGATGCCAGGCCTGCGATGGCCGGATGTCACCACGATGTCGGGAATGTGATGGCTGGATGTTTCCATGATGCTGGGTCTGCGATAGCTGGATGTTGTCATGATGCCGGGTCTGTGATTTCTGGATGTTTACATAATGCAGTGTATATGATGGCTATATGTCGCTACGATTCCCAGTTCCGCGACAGCTGGATGTCACAACGATGCCAGGCCTGCGACGGCTGGATGTCGACACGATGTCGGGTCTGTGATGGCTCGATGTCTCCATAATGCCGTGTATGCGATGGCTATATGTGGCTACGATGCCCAGTTCTGCGACAGCTGGATGTCGCCACGATGCAGGGCCTGCGACAGCTGGATGTTGTCATGATGACGGGTCTGCGACGGCTGGATGTCACCACTATGTCAGGCCCGTGATGGCTGGATGTTTCGATGATGCCTGGTATGCGATGGCTATACGTCACTACGATGCCCAGTTCTGCGACAGCTGGATGTCGCCACGATGCAGGGCCTGCGATGGCTGGATGTTGTCATGATGATGGGTCTGCAATGGCTGGATGTCACCACTATGTCGGGCCCGTGATGGCTGGATTTTTTTGTGATGCTGGGTATGCGATGGCTATACGTCACTACGATGCCCAGTTCTGCGACAGCTGGATGTCGCCACGATGCAGGGCCTGCGATGGCTGGATGTTGTCATGATGATGGGTCTGCAATGGCTGGATGTCACCACTATGTCGGGCCCGTGATGGCTGGATTTTTTTGTGATGCTGGGTATGCGATGGCTATACGTCACTACGATGCCCAGTTCTGCGACAGCTGGATGTCGCCACGATGCAGGGCCTGCGATGGCTGGATGTTGTCATGATGATGGGTCTGCAATGGCTGGATGTCACCACTATGTCGGGCCCGTGATGGCTGGATTTTTTTGTGATGCTGGGTATGCGATGGCTATACGTCACTACGATGCCCAGTTCTGCGACAGCTGGAAGTCGCCACGATGCAGGTCCTGCAAGGGCTGGATGTTGTCATGATGCCGGGACTGCGACGACTGGATGTCGCCACGATGGAAGGTCTGTAGCAGCTTAATGTTGCCACATTGCCGGATCTGTGTTGGCTTGTTTTCTCCACGGTTCCAGGTCTTTGGCAGCTTTATTTCGCAATAGTGCAATGTGTGTGGCAGCTTGATGGCCATACAATGAGCAGTATGACGATGCAAAAAACTTTTCTTTTTTAGGCTTACAATTATAATAGATATTATTTGCTCTTTACGTGTACTCATTTCATACGTTTATGAACACATCATATGATTTGAAAATCTATTGCCTGTGGAGTGTTGATGCGAACCTATGTTAACCTTTACTCCAGTGTGCAAGGCTCTGATTTNTTTGAAAATCTATTGCCTGTGGAGTGTTGATGCGAACCTATGTTAACCTTTACTCCAGTGTGCAAGGCTCTGATTTCATTCAGTAATTTTGAACAAACTATAATACAAATTAATATGTACGAGGAATTTATAAATTGCATGGAAGTATAAGAAATTATTTTAAAACGCAGAATATTTCAGATTAATTTCTACTATGTCTTGCAAATAAAATACCTTCTATTAAATTCTAATATATCTGTCTGTTAGTTAGTTACCTTTTCGAAATAATCATGTAACAGAAATCACTTAGCTATTTCACATCTCTAAAGATTGGCACAAGAACAATAAAAATACATTTATTGTTAAAAACTTTGCAAATTAACATAAAATCAATTTCACGAAGAGTGACAAATTATTCAATACTTAAGACGAAGTCACAACACATACTGTATTAATGGTATCTGGCAAAATATTTGCATCATTGAAGTAAATAAAGAATGGAAAATACTCATGTTAATATGTGGTCTAGTATACATCATATATTTGAAAAATATAGCAGCTATCTGGGTTACAAGGTGCCATAGAGATTGCCATATCTATATTGCTAAGAAATCAAATTTCTCTACGAATCTACATGACACTGAGATAATTTATGTACGTCTATGTTTAATTAAACATATAAATTATATTAATTTCAATTTTACTATTATTTAAATACTGGGAAACAAAACAGATGAATACAGTTTAGAAGTAACTAATGTAAATGTAATATACAGCGCTTAGTTACCTTTATCAGGATTGACTTCTCATATGTAATATGTATTAAATATAAATTTTTTAGGTATGTAAATATCGACAATTTTGTAAATCAATATGACTCCTTTGTATTTACATATATTAAAACACTGTGCGTTATTTGCTTTTGTAGGTCTATTAAACATATTGTTTCATCATTAAATGTACATAGTAATTTACAAATACTAACAATGAAAGGATGTATTTGATATTTTAGGCACATATAATATACAATGATTTAAGGCTTTTAATTATATGGTTAGAAGACGCCTGAGGGTAGTATCCGAGTTGTGAGCGATAGAGGTCTTAATAAAAATAAAAGAAATATAATAGTTTTTTAATTTATTCATACAGTTATTATTTACAGAATTAATATCTCTGTTTACACTATAACTCTGTTTATTTCTAAGTGAGTCAAATATCGATATTCATTCTAACTGTAATTAACGTCCTTCGTAATGTATATGTTTGGTTATAGTAAATTAACTCATACTCATTATTAACACATTTACAGTCTGTCTGTTGCTATAATTTGTAATGTATTTCACTCACGCATCCAGTTCAGTAACAATCCAGCCTGTCAGTCGCACTATTCGCTGCGCCGGTGCTATTAGTCACAGAATTTATCCTCTTGCTTGTGACTTCTATCGCCGCACATTTCTCTTCTCGATCGTCGTCTATCGCTAAAACTCCAGCCACTCATTCACTCACTGCCCCCCCCCCCCNCCCCCCCCGGGTTCTGAGTCATGTTGCACTGTTAAACTTGCTGGCCTCGGCCTTGAAAGTTTGACACCTACCAAAAATGCTGAGAGAAATAAGATTAGCAAACCACCAGAAAATTCTTAAGATAAAAACGGAAATTAAATCAAGTGAATGTCAGGAGCGCAAGCTACAAAATATGTATCACAAGGCCATGTGCGGTCGCAAGCCTGTGTAAGATGATTTTCGTCTGCACCGCCTACTATTTGGTACTGTGCGTGACATTGACACACTTCCGCTCTTGCAAGAGACGTGAAGCAGTGAGCGCGTAACACTGCCCCCTCCTCAAGTATGTTCGTCCTGAACAGATGCTGAAACATCCGGAACTTCGTATAGTGCCAGTCGGTCAATGTGGGCAACCTTTGGCTCCGCCTAAGACCTTTGACGACAAATCCAAAATACGACATAACTGATCTTCTCTAGAATATAATAGAAGCCCTCCCAACATTTATGTAGATTAACATACCCTCTTCGACTCTAGGGGTTCTACAGCTACACAAGTTGTCCTTCCCGAAATTCCTCGCCTGACATACTTCTCTTATGCTGGGTCTACATCACTATATGGTCGTTTGTGCCTTACAGTAAGACTAATCCCTTCATTACCTGTTTGGAAAAATGAAGCAATTGCAGAATTTCTCCTAGTGTCTTCCNCCTTACAGTAAGACTAATCCCTTCATTACCTGTTTGGAAAAATGAAGCAATTGCAGAATTTCTCCTAGTGTCTTCCTTTTTACCATGTCTACCAACCTATAAAGTGCTAGAAATTTATGTGGATGCTGCAGGTAGTGGGTGGATCCTTTTCTGATGTACCCTAAAGTGCTGGTAGCTCCCGACAACTGGCTAACTCCCATTCTCGAACTCGTATAACTGGTACTTTTCCCCTCGAGGCACTATCTACAGGGGACCATTACACTTAGAGCCACTATTAAAAGGGACCATCGCATCATTACGTCCAAACCATGGGCTCCTTTCACTGCTATGTGGCACNACTTAGAGCCACTATTAAAAGGGACCATCGCATCATTACGTCCAAACCATGGGCTCCTTTCACTGCTATGTGGCACAGTGTGCGCAGGGCATCTGAACAGCATTCTCAAGTTATCATGTGCATTTTCCAACTGCCTTGTGAGGTGTGCAGCTCGCAACATCAGCTCGTCGATCTTGTGTCTCAGTTCTTGGACATACGCACCAAGTTCACAAATTCCTTCACACAAGTGCTTGCATGCGCTCATTGAAGCCATTTGTTTATCTTGCTGCTTCTTTTCGCGCAGCTGCTTCTGTTTATTCTACTTCTGTGGGCAATAGGCTCTCAGGTGTCCCCGCTGTCCATATGACCAACACTTCCTCCGTTTGTGTGGGGGGCAGCAAAGCTATGAAGCATGAACCATGGAAGCGATGACTCTCAAAGACAACTGGAAACTACGTCAGTTTCTTTGTTATGTCTTTGTCTTTGTTCTGCGTCACTGGGCATACTGGGCGTCAGGGTGCGGGCTCATGCCTTGCTGATTTCATCTGCAATGCTCGGGACAGAGCATCCTGCATGTTGTGGGGTGCAGCCAGATGTACTTCTTGCCATAACTATGTGTAAGCAATGGCATCAATGAAGAAGCCGACTGCGATGATGTCGCACGTCTCCTTGGTGCAACCTTCCAGAGATAGTTCGGAAAGCAACACTATGTCTTGCTTTAGCTTCTGCAGTGGCTTTCCTAGTCGCTGGGTGTAGCTTTGCAGTTGGGCATGGTGGGCATGTCGCAGGTACAAGTCTCCGAAAACTAGCTCCAAAGCCGACACCATTGTGGGGTACTCCAGTCGATGTCACTGTTGTAGATATTCTAGTATGCTCAGTGAGAGGCCTCTCAGTATCTCGGCGAGGTAGTAAACCCGTTGTTCGGCTGACTAGCAATCAGGGTTACGACTATTTCAAACTGGTGTTGTTACTCCTGCCAAGAAGTATTGCAATTGTGAGGGGTGGGCTTAATTGAGACCCCTTTCCCCACTCCTGGTCGCACGACTCCAATACTTCAGAGCTGCCGACTATACTCTGAGATAGCTGCGTTTATTGTAACCTTGCACTGCTCCTCCACTTTTCTCGGCTACGGGTGTGGTGAGTGTAGAGCTCCTTTGATGAATAAATTCCTCCCATTCCTTGTTCATCGCTCTCATTTCATTCTTGATGCTGTCCATCCTTCCACTGACGCTGCCGACTTTCTCATTTACACTGTCCATCCTGTTGTTTAGACAGTTTACCGTTTTCTTTACACTGGTCCATTCTTTCATTATACTGTAAAATCTCGTATTCACTTACTCTTACTCCGTAATACATTCTATTTTCCTATCTGCATTTTCATTTACAGTGTCTCTTTTCTTATCTACTAGGTAGCTTTTATTAGTTATCTGGCTATTTACATTTTCGTTTACAATTACTGAATTAATTTGGTTATTTACAGTTTCATTCACACTTCCTTTTACACTACTAACTTGGTTGTTTATATCTTTCCCTAGCTATTTACACTTGTGTTCACTTGGCTGCTCTACCCCTCAATTAATGCTCGCAATGTTTCCAGTTATGCAGACATTTTTCTAGTTAACATTCACTGCCTTAGTTGTACATAACAATCGTAATTATTTTGACTGAAAACTATTAAAGAGAACTAATTTGTTTTAATATCTCTAATTATTATCATATTGCCTATCTTGGATTCAAACTGATTAATTAGTAATTGTCTCACTTTTGACACCAGTTTTACAAGACGCCTGAGTGGCGTATTAGTGTTCGTAAAGGATGGTGGTCTTAATAAAAATAAAAAAACTTNAGTGGCGTATTAGTGTTCGTAAAGGATGGTGGTCTTAATAAAAATAAAAAAACTTAATTTAATTTTAAATTTATTTACAGCTATTATTTACAGCAATAATCTATATATTTTCACTATTATTCTGTGTATTTCTAAGTGAGCCAAATATTTAATGTCCATTCTAACTCTAATTAACGTCGTTCCTAATGGGCTTCTTTGGTTATAGTCAATTTACTCATTCTCATCATTAACTCACTTTCAGTCTGTCTGTTGCCATCATTGGTAATATATTTCACTCACGCATCAAGTCCAATAGTCCAGTCTGCCAGTCGCACTATTAGTTTCGCCGATGCTCGCAGTCACAGATTTTCCTCCTGATGGACACTTCTCTCGCCGATCGTTTCTCTTCTCGCACGTCGTCTTTCGCTAAAACCCCAACCATCCATTCACTCATCAACCTCCGGCTCCGAAGACCGTCGCTCTTTTATACTCGCTGGCCTTGACCTGGAAGGTTCGACGCACCCTGAGTAACGCTGAGAGAAAATAGGGTAGTAAACCACCAGAAAGTTCTTAAGATAAACACGGAAACTCAATCATCTGAAGGTCATAAGCGCAAGCCGCAAAACATTATCGCTGGGCCATGTGTGGTGGCAAGCCTGTGTAAGCGGATCATCGTGTTCGCCGCCCGCTCTTGGGTAACTTGCGTGAGCTTGTTAATACTATACATACTATAAATATGCAGTGGATGTGACATCATTTAAGGAGTTTAATTAATGTATATTAATATATTGTATGAACAAATATGATTCATTGTTTGTTGTGTGGGTTATTTTGGTGATACACATAAATTAATATANGTAGTAAACCACCAGAAAGTTCTTAAGATAAACACGGAAACTCAATCATCTGAAGGTCATAAGCGCAAGCCGCAAAATATTATCGCTGGGCCATGTGTGGTGGCAAGCCTGTGTAAGCGGATCATCGTGTTCGCCGCCCGCTCTTGGGTAACTTGCGTGAGCTTGTTAATACTATACATACTATAAATATGCAGTGGATGTGACATCATTTAAGGAGTATAATTAATGTATATTAATATATTGTATGAACGAATATGATTCATTGTTTGTTGTGTGGGTTATTTTGGTGATACACATAAATTAATATAAAAAAAACTGGACTTTTCTTACTACGCTGACGTCTGAGAATTTGTCTCAAAACAGAAGCTATTTCATTGACAGCTAGCTATCTTCTTACATATTCCCAAAACTTGTTTATGGTAAGCACGGGAAAAATCATTAGACAAACATCTTAATAGTATTAATGTATTTAAAACGATAATTGGCCAGAATAAATTAGAGGTTTTTCAGCGTACTGACAAAGAATATTTATATAATAATCGGCCCATAATCTCCTTTAAGATGTCAATGAATGGTTGGCTGTAAGTCATCAGTACGACATAATTATTGTTATGCGCCTCTTTCATATTTATTACACTGATAATTGTGTTTATCCTAAAAGCTACCAATCTATCTTGAAAAAAAGACATGATGCTGCTGACAGCTGGCTATCTTATGGCATATAAATGACAGTTGCCGGCAGTGTCGGTATCGGGCCGACAACTTGCCGACACTTTACCGACAAGTTGTGTTTGCTGGGTATGGTATCGGTAAAATTTTGTTCCTTAGGAAAAGCTTTTGTATTGTTAGAGTTATAAAAAAATCAATGATCTTGTAACTATCATAAAATTATATTTCTTACAAAAACTAACTTGGACAGTTTTCCAAGCATTGCAAATTATCATGTGGTGGAACAATTAGCACCAGGTCTTTTCAACTTTCTAATAGCTGTTTTTCTTAGCGTATTCCAGCATTTACAAGATAAAATCTGTTTTCATGCAGGGAAATTTAATATAAACAGAACATTGCTGAAATGTGAAGTGTTTCATTGGAGAAGTATGTGCGTTAACAATCTCTTCTCATTTTTTACTCTAATGTCAAATCGTCTGCGTAGTATTTCACAGGTTTTCCAGATTTAAAGAAGTGTTTTTTCAGTACCGCACATTATTTCATTTGAACACTTTTCAGTAGCTGCCTATTAAATACATAACATTTTCTGCGCCTTGAATATTTATTGCTACTTGAAAAATCCCACTTCCACTGCCAAGTAAAACCNTTTCATTGGAGAAGTATGTGCGTTAACAATCTCTTCTCATTTTTTACTCTAATGTCAAATCGTCTGCGTAGTATTTCTCAGGTTTTCCAGATTTAAAGAAGTGTTTTTCAGTACCGCACATTATTTCATTTGAACACTTTTCAGTAGCTGCCTATTAAATACATAACATTTTCTGCGCCTTGAATATTTATTGCTACTTGAAAAATCCCACTTCCACTGCCAAGTAAAACAAAAATTATCTTATGTTTTATAAACAGCAAGGGAATACCTAGCCATTAAAGTATTTTTATTATTCACAAAGTACAGACTTTTTAAAAATAGCGTAAAGGAGAGCAAGAAAATGTAAGAAATAATCGATGCTTTATTCAACGGATACCATGATTCGTAAAAAAAAAAGAAACAAGAATTGGAATACACGTGCACCTATACAATTAAAAATTTCCTTTCTTTATACCAGTGCTACCTCAGTCATTACGGAAAGATCATGATATATAATATATTAGGTGTAGTTTTTGTAAACAGAAAGATACTAAGAAAAATTTTTTATGTATTTACGATGTAGTAGGCAATTAGGCATGGACGTAACTTAGACACGAAACATTGAAATAACAAAGATCATTGAAATGTTAGCCATTCAGTGATTCAGTGAAATAGCGATGTAAAAGACTGACTGCCTTCTTGTTAAAGCCAAAAATTTAATGAAACACATTTTATATTCCATGTGTTACGGTTTTCTTGCAAAGGCACAAATGTTTCTAAGTGAACCGCAAATTAATATGTTATCTGCAGACTAAATCACCTAAAAAGTACGTGAATATATATATATATATATATATATATATATATACATATATTATATATAGCCTTTAATATGTGTTGCAACAAATAGTCTTTTGCAGGATTTTTAATGAGATCTTGGTCTTTTGACAGTCATATGCTAATTGCAATCACACTCGCCACTCTAACTCAACGACATTGAAACTATAATTGCAACTTAACGCAAAATAAAAAAATGAATCTTAATTATGCGTTTTTACAAGGATGAACATTTTACTATTTTCTAGCACTCCCTAATTTTGAGCTAATTAAATAGATAGAAATTATTGTTGTAAACTGGCATTGTTTAGAGTTTAAGAGCACATTTCTTGTTCTTCTCACATCTTACATTTAGTTTAAGGAGATGTTTAGGATAGAAATTCAAGTATACAGATATAATTTATTTAATGGACGTATAGTTTAAATTCAATAAATATATTTAATAGTGGTAAATTTTTTATAAATTGTTATAAAAATGAATGCGTACTACTCCAGCTGATAGTAAATAATTTTAACTATAGGAATTAGTAAAACATCAAGTTTAATAATCACGTTTTCAATTCTTCTAAATACACAGAAATATTAGTACTTAGATAAACAGCGGTGCACTCAGGTAAACAGCGGTGCACTCATGCATTTGTTACATCATGGCAGTTTCATCCTCAAGAAGAGACATAACACAGTTTCCGGCAAAAATCTTTGCCAAATTGGTAAAGTGTTTCATCACATCGCACATATACTAGGCATATGCGAATACCTTCAAAGCGAACGCATTCTCCTAAACACTTATTTTTGTTCTCTATAACAAGAATCAAATTAATCTGAATATCAGTATTAATATAACTATAACAAAGAGAAATTTTTAATTATGTTTACTACGTCTAATTAAAATACTGTTTAATGAGATAATTTTTAACTGTTGTATCCGGCCAGTATTTTCTACTGTACTTTCTGAAAAAAGAAAAGTGCAGCTGCATGATACGGTAGTTAGAAAAGTGATTTTGATGACATCTTATTACGCACTTAATGAGCGATATTTGGTTTTCAAAATGTGCACGTATCGTTAACGTCTTTCATAAAGCAGAGGAACCCCACATTTGACGCAATTTTTAGACAAGTAGTGCAATAGATTTTTAAAAATTTTCCCGCAGGGTTGGATTTTGTGTGGCTTTTTTTAACGATATATGACCATTTGACATCATATCATTATGTGGGTTTTTCCAACATGTATCGGTTAATTCGACTACAAAAATGTAAAACGCTGAAATTATAAACAATACATATAAGTATGTCAGATATAAAATATACGATAAGAATGTTAAGGTAAGGTTATATTTGAAGAGCGATAGTGATAAGATTAATCTGAAATTTTACAGAGGCACTTGCAACGAGAATGAAACTAACATATACTTTCTGTGAATTTATAGTTATCGTAATCCAGATGTGTCCATGCTGAGGCTATAGTTACTGCAATCTACAGCATAAAAAACTGGATTGACAGTGGGGAAATATTTTACATTATATCAGTTGGTAAGCCCTATATAAGAATCCGGGATTGAAGGTACACCTTACTTTCTTTGCTTGCATTTTTCGGTGGTGAAATGGTGATACACTGCCAGCATAAATTCAACTAAAAATTATTGATGTTGATTATTTTTAGTTTTTTTACTGTCCCATATTTTTAAGTAACAACTGCACCTATTTCATGTAAAACATGACTGACGAACGCCAAATCAAATAATTTAATATAAATGGAATGCATATATTAACATAAATAAAATTACTTTCATGACTTATATGCAGGGCCAGTGACTTTTAGCGTAAAAATTGGAGCACACAGTAGACTTCAATACGATATACACACCTCAGCTGTTGTTATACCTCCATTGGCTGCTGGTGCCGTGTTAGTATTTGACCAAGCCACTCAGGACTAAGTAACTCCGACATTAAACCTACGTGATTCGTGCGCAAACGGTTAACACGGGCCAGAACATTTTTNTGCACCTATTTCATGTAAAACATGACTGACGAACGCCAAATCAAATAATTTAATATAAATGGAATGCATATATTAAAATAAATAAAATTACTTTCATGACTTATATGCAGGGGCAGTGACTTTTAGCGTAAAAATTGGAGCACACAGTAGACTTCAATACGATATACACACATCAGCTGTTGTTATACCTCCATTGGCTGCTGGTGCCGTGTTAGTATTTGACCAAGCCGCTCAGGACTAAGTAACTCCGACATTAAACCTACGTGATTCGTGCGCAAACGGTTAACACGGGCCAGAACATTTTTCAGCTAATCAAAGAAGCTGGACGACCCTACAGTGCTTTGGACTGAATCTTCTCTCAAAATCTTTTCGCGAAATATCACTGCCCCTACNGTAACTCCGACATTAAACCTACGTGATTCGTGCGCAAACGGTTAACACGGGCCAGAACATTTTTCAGCTAATCAAAGAAGCTGGACGACCCTACAGTGCTTTGGACTGAATCTTCTCTCAAAATCTTTTCGCGAAATATCACTGCCCCTACTTGAATTCGTTTATTTGTGTAGCTGTGGTATTAAAATGTAATATTTCTTCCGTTTTACTATCAAGTGAAATATTTATATTTTGTTCAGTGTTTCAATAATAACAAAAATCAACAGCCAAATGTGATTAATGTATGGAACTGAAATACTGTAAACCCACAGGAAATGTAAATGTGCTGAGTGTGAGACACTTCGTTCTTCAGTTATGGCTGATGTTTGAAGTGTTTAAACCCATAGTAATATAAATTATTTCACGNGGACGACCCTACAGTGCTTTGGACTGTATCTTCTCTCAAAATCTTTTCGCGAAATATCACTGCCCCTACTTGAATTAGTTTATTTGTGTAGCTGTGGTATTAAAATGTAATATTTCTTCCGTTTTACTATCAAGTGAAATATTTATATTTTGTTCAGTGTTTCAATAATAACAAAAATCAACAGCCAAATGTGATTAATGTATGGAACTCAAATACTGTAAACCCACAGGAAATGTAAATGTGCTGACNTCAACAGCCAAATGTGATTAATGTATGGAACTCAAATACTGTAAACCCACAGGAAATGTAAATGTGCTGACTGTGAGACACTTCGTTCTTCAGTTATGGCTGATGTTTGAAGTGTTTAAACCCATAGTAATATAAATTATTTCACGTCTCTTTAATTTATGTGCCTGTTAATTTCTTATATTTTTATTTAATATTATACAACAATGTCAATATATATTTACCAGGTGCATGCAATTTATGTACATCTCTGGTTTCTCTGATCACATCATATATGTACTTCCTCTTGAGAAAAATGAGTTTTGTTTTTATCAAATAAGTTTTGAGGACGAGCATTTTGAAGACTCGTATTTAATATTGAAATAGTTAAATGGAGTTAATTCTCGTGAAAAATAGAAACTTATACCGATACATCCTTGCCGTGACACGTTTGATATTAAAAACACGAATTTCCAGTTAGAATACTATATTTATAAGTGAACGTAAAATCTTTATAGAAATACACCTGTAAACATAAAATCAGAAACACAGATGTTTTACAGTGCTATACTGTGGCATTTCAACTCACTTATCTTCGTATGGAAGGTTTCAGTTCTTTACAAATAAGATTTCCCTCAAACCTACTCCACAGAGAACGTTTGTGGTACGTTATCTTTTATCGCGGGAAAACTTATTAGCCTGCGGAATCGTACGGGTTCGAATTCTATGACTGGCTGTACTCGGCTTATTACACTAATTTAATGTAGGTAACAAGTACAGTGAAAGCTTAAGATATAATATTGCATTAGTGAGTTTCTCATAAGCAAATATATATAAATGTTTTGTTATTGACTATGAACCAAACTGATAACTCTGAATACCATAACAAATTATGTGTATATTAATATAAAATATGTATATATTATGTTGGTGATATTAAAAAATTAACTTTTCGTTGCAGTGCTGCAAATAATTTAAGTTGTCAATCTAGTAGCTGACGTAGAATTTCAATTTTACTATACAACTCCTTCCCACCACATGCCAAATAGGACTAAAGCTAACTAGATTTATAGTTAATACAATAAATATTAGCGCGGTTATCTAAACACTACATAGCTGATATATTTTACACACCTACTTTATAATACAAACGTATTTCTTGTAATTTTTTTGAAGACAACAATGGCTAATATAAATAATTGTATCGGATTTTTCAAATCAGTTAATTAGGATATTTTTTGAAATATGTTTTACATCCATATTCATAACTTTAATAGAAAATAAAAATATATTGTAAGTAGATAGTGTGAATTTTTGAACGCCAAAACATATTGAAAACGGTATCAAACCAGAAGTTACCAGTACAACTGGCTACCTTATTTTCCTAAATACGTGTATATGTAAATTATTTTAGTGAAATTTTCGGTTGCTTAGATATTATGAAAAAATGTTTTGAGATCGGTACAGTAGGGGTAATAGATGTTGTGTGCTCGGTAGATTAGTTATTGGTGCATGATGTTCAACTTAATTTTTTAGGTGCATTTTCTTATTGCGGATATCGTAGTCACTACTAACAAGTTTTAGCGCGTTTTAACTTCTGCAACATACGAATATTGTTCAAATAAATTTAATTATTTCAGATAGATGGCATATAGTATGAAAAGAATAAAACAGTATTTGATAAAAGAAGTGGCAGTTAAAAAGTTATTTAATATGGCATTTTATTGCAAAACATAATGTGAAATAAATTGGCACTTTGTTAATATGATATTTCAGCTTCACTTAATTAAGGCGTAATATTTAAGCTAAATTTGTTTATATAGATATGTATTGTTATAGTAACATAAACTTAAATACGTTTTCTGAGACAAGTTCGCTCACTTGAAATCAGATAATATAACGTGGTCCACTGTATCACTCTTTGTATTACCAATTGTGATTAATTAGCCAGTAATTTTTTCAGTATTATATATAACTAGGTTGTTGGAAATATGGCTAACTTTTGGGTGTATGACGCATATTAATCTATATTATTTAATAGACGACCATCTGGCAAATGTGCCTGAGCTATAAAAACGGTTTAATTTGATGCGACCAATCGTAGAACCACGTGTATGCAAAATTTCGCAGGACTAGTTTAGTTCCTGAGACCTTATTTAAAGCGTTATAATTGTATTGCTCTTTTGGGGTGGAGGGAGGTGGCTGTTTTCTAAAATAACGTATGATAAAGTAAGTTTTTGAGTTTGACGCAGGTACCGCCACTGTCGAGGACATGGTGGTTTATCTGGTCAGAGTTCATGTCCTCCAGGCACCGACTAAAAAGTGCTTGGAGGTTGCGGGTATTATAATGAGGTAGACTATCACTGTTGTATTTTGAAGTACGAATATATTGTCTCGTATATATTCACAAATACACAACATCAAAACTTTCGAGGTGCGGTACTGTCATAATTTGTTTACTCGTATTCACGGGGCGAATTCGTGGTTGAGTGGGGCTTCTTTGGACGACGAATTCTATACTTAACTCAGCGGTGAGTGTGGGTAGGCTGTCATCTGGGAATGAGTTCCAGCGAAGTGGTAGGCCGTGGAAGCCGGCCCGCCGGTGCTGATTCTCCCTGGGCTGCTGTTCGGACTCGTACTCACGTCTTCTCGCGATTTCTTCCCGCAACTCTTCCCTTGGCTCGGTGATGATCAACTGTCTGGTTGACTTTACTGACGTAACTGATTCTCCCGGCACGGAGTATCGCAGCCTCTGACTGCCCCGATATGACTGCCTGACGTACCCGATATTACTGACCCCCTCCTATTCTTGGAAACGGGTTTTTATACACGCCAGCCGCTCAGTCTTAATTGTCGGCACGCGGCGCCTTGTGGGGGTGGGAAGGTGGTGAGGGGGTGAAATGGAATAACGCCGAACAGAGCCTTCCTCCATACGTGTCCTGATTTCTGAAGTTTTAGGCGGGAGGGGGGGATAATNATGGAATAACGCCGAACAGAGCCTTCCTCCATACGTGTCCTGATTTCTGAAGTTTTAGGCGGGAGGGGGGGATAATACCTACTGTCGTCAACGATACTTCCGTGGTGCCTATTTACTGCGTTCAGGCGAACTACACCGGATTATTTGCTGATGACTCAAGAAAGCCCTGCACTCTCAACAGATCNTCAGGCGAACTACACCGGATTATTTGCTGATGACTCAAGAAAGCCCTGCACTCTCAACAGATCTCCCGGCGACTAGGGGCGTACGATGAGGAAGAAGGGTTGGAGGGGAAGGCCTACGCTTCAGCTCCACGTGTACCAAAATTTTCCACCTGCATGTGGTCCCACGTGCCGTCTCGNTGTTGGTGATATTAAAAAATTTACTTTTCGTTGCAGTGCTGCAAATAATTTAAGTTGTCAATCTAGTAGCTGACGTGGAATTTCAATTTTACTATACAACTTCTTCCCACGACATGCCAAATAGGACTAAAGCTAACTAGATTTATAGTTAATACAATAAATATTAGCGCTGTTATCTAAACACTACATAGCTGATATATTTTACACACCTACTTTATAATACAAACGTATTTCTTGTAATTTCTTTGAAGACAACAATGGCTAATATAAATAATTGTATCGGATTTTTCAAATCAGTTAATTAGGATATTTTTTAAAATATGTTTTACATCCATGTTTATAACTTTAATAGAAAATAAAAATATATTGTAAGTAGATAGTGTGAATTTTTGAACGCCAAAACATATTGAAAACGGTATCAAACCAGAAGTTACCAGTACAACTGGCTACCTTATTTTCCTAAATACGTGTATATGTAAATTATTTTAGTGAAATTTTCAGTTGCTTAGATATTATGAAAAAATGTTTTGAGATCGGTACAGTAGGGGTAATAGATGTTGTGTGCTCGGTAGATTAGTTATTGGTGCATGATGTTCAACTTAATTTTTTAGGTGCATTTTCTTATTGCGGATATCGTAGTCACTACTAACAAGTTTTAGCGCGTTTTAACTTCTGCAACATACGAATATTGTTCAAATAAATTTAATTATTTCAGATAGATGGCATATAGTATGAAAAGAATAAAACAGTATTTGATAAAAGAAGTGGCAGTTAAAAAGTTATTTAATATGGCATTTTATTGCAAAACATAATGTGAAATAAATTGGCACTTTGTTAATATGATATTTCAGCTTCACTTAATTAAGGCGTAATATTTAAGCTAAATTTGTTTATATAGATATGTATTGTTATTGTAACATAAACTTAAATACGTTTTCTGAGACAAGTTCGCTCACTTGGAATCTGATAATATAACGTGGTCCACTCTTTGTATTACCAATTGTGATTAATTAGCCAGTAATTTTTTCAGTATTATATATAACTAGGTTGTTGGAAATATGGCTAACTTTTGGGTGTATGACGCATATTAATCTATATTATTTAATAGACGACCATCTGGCAAATGTGCCTGAGCTATAAAAACGGTTTAATTTGATGCGACCAATCGTAGAACCACGTGTATGCAAAATTTCGCAGGACTAGTTTAGTTCCTGAGACCTAATTTAAAGCGTTATAATTGTATTGCTCTTTTGGGGTGGAGGGAGGTGGCTGTTTTCTAAAATAACGTATGATAAAGTAAGTTTTTGAGTTTGACGCAGGTACCGCCACTGTTGAGGACATGGTGGCTTATCTGGTCAGAGTTCATGTCCTCCAGGCACCGACTAAAAAGTGCTTGGAGGTTGCGGGTATTATAATGAGGTAGACTATCACTGTTGTATTTTGAAGTACGAATATATTGTCTCGTATATATTCACAAATACACAACATCAAAACTTTCGAGGTGCGGTACTGTCATAATTTGTTTACTCGTATTCACGGGGCGAATTCGTGGTTGAGTGGGGCTTCTTTGGACGACGAATTCTATACTTAACTCAGCGGTGAGTGTGGGTAGGCTGTCATCTGGGAATGAGTTCCAGCGAAGTGGTAGGCCGTGGAAGCCGGCCCGCCGGTGCTGATTCTCCCTGGGCTGCTGTTCGGACTCGTACTCACGTCTTCTCGCGATTTCTTCCCGCAACTCTTCCCTTGGCTCGGTGATGATCAACTGTCTGGTTGACTTTACTGACGTAACTGATTCTCCCGGCACGGAGTATCGCAGCCTCTGACTGCCCCGATATGACTGCCTGACGTACCCGATATTACTGACCCCCTCCTATTCTTGGAAACGGGTTTTTATACACGCCAGCCGCTCAGTCTTAATTGTCGGCACGTGGCGCCTTGTGGTGGCGGGAAGGGGGTGAGGGGGTGAACTGGAATAACGCCGAACAGAGCCTTCCTCCATACGTGTCCTGATTTCTGAAGTTTTAGGCGGGAGGGGGGGATAATACCTACTGTCGTCAACGATACTTCCGTGGTGCGTATTTACTGCGTTCAGGCGAACTACACCGGATTATTTGCTGATGACTCAAGAAAGCCCTGCACTCTCAACAGATCTCCCGGCGGCTAGGGGCGTACGACGATGAAGGGGGGTGGGAGGGGAAGGCCTACTCTTCAGCTCCACGTGTACCAAAATTTTCCACCTGCATGTGGTCCCACATGCCGTCTCGTAGGCGCCAGCGAAGTGCGCGAGGCGGGGGTGGTGTGAGGGGGTGATGGATGTGAGCCAATGCCATGCTATAATCCCTAAACCGGCACGCGACAAGTTTAATAATCATACTGTGTACTGCAAACACACCAGTTATTTATTTAATTAGTTTAAATATTTTCTAAAGTATAACTTTACATCGAAAAATTCTGAAGGCCTTTACTTTGATAAAGTACTAGGAACATTTTTTATAATTATAAATATTTACTTAAAATACAAATATAGTGTATTTATATACCACTTTTGATCAAATTTGGTGTTGGAATCAAAATTCTGATGTGTCATAAACGTACACAGGCACACAAATAAAATGGAAATCTCATAAACTTTTTTTTCCGGCATAAGTAGGCTTAAATAGGCCATTATATAAAACACCTATAGGTAAATTTTTTTTTAAAGCGTAATATTTTTGACGCCGTAAATCCATATCATGGTCTCGTTTTAAGAGTTTTTTATTGATCGTTTGAATGGGTTCAGTTCAGTTGTACTTATTGACACAACAATATTGAAGTCCCTTAACTAACCCCACCTTACACGCATGACTAATAGAATACAGAAATCTAAGAGAGAACATATCAATATATGCTGAGATGCTTATATTTTGGGCAAAATTACATCTTAATTTGGCACATAAAATTTTTTATTGATAAATGTATCTGTAGTGATTTCAGATATATTGCAAGCCGTGTTNATGCCGTGTTAAAAGTAAAGCAACGCTACTGTTAAAAAAAAATAATTATACGTTTCTAAAGTCATGAAGTACCAAGCGTCTTCTATAACACTTAATGTACTTTGAATAGAAATATGTTGAACATTTCCCAAAATATTATGCAAAAGCCTAATTTTCCAGATGGCAACGTCTCAGTGAATGACGTTCGAAACTTACGAATGCGTAATTTTTACTCTCTCGAAAATCATTTCAATTCACCATTTCTGGGTTAAATTTATTTATTTCTTCCATACTGATGTAAACGAATATTAGAAGTTAATAAAATATTATATTCAAAAAGGTTTTTATACATTACAATTTTAAAAAGTTTAAAAATATTTTTCAAATTAATTAATCTACAATNTTATATTCAAAAAGGTTTTTATACATTACAATTTTAAAAAGTTTAAAAATATTTTTCAAATTAATTAATCTACAATGTTGTGTGAATAGTATGAAAGTTTTTTTAAGTGTATAGCATATATTCAAATGTTTAATTTGGCCCACATTCTTCCAGAACGGTTGACGAAAGTGGTTTTCATAGTATCACTCTATTACACACAATAGTTGCGGCTCATATTGATCTAATGCACTGCTCATAGTCATTAAATGGTCATTATGTAGCCATTTTGATACCAAAACCTGATACACCGAAATTCAATTCGTGTAGTTTTTCTGCTGTATCATTACGACTATTATAACGTCAAACTTAGAGGCCATCATTTGAATAATTGGTGAGAGACAGTAAATAAATGCAGAATCTAAATGTCAGTATTTTACAGAATGTCAGAGTAAAAAAACTTTTAGAAAGTGACTTAATTTATTCTAGTTAGGAGGTTAAAAATATTTTTTAATTCTCACAATATTTAATATACCAAATTCGGTTGCAGTTAACATTAAATCTTTTGATGTGTCGTTAATTTTAAAGCTCGAAATGACGCCAGTATGAAGAACACAGATATTGGATAGAGCTTTAAACCAAACAAACGTGTTTTTTTACTGGATTCTATGAGTGTCTCAATTTTGGAGTAATTCAGCGAAATTTATCCAAAGGGTTTAGGAAGGGCTTACAGAAACTTAATAAACACGCACATTTTCCCACTCATAACACTCACAACACGAACACACACATAGTTACACAAACAAATAGAGAACAGTAATTTCATCAAACATTTCTTCCAAAGGAAGTAGCCAAATAAAAGTAGCTAGGCAAAAATCATACACCCATGAAAAATCTCAGAATGAATGTGTATTTTAAAACATTCATTGTTAATTGAAAACCAATGGTACTTCGCCCGCTCTGTTTTATTTTCACGAAATACAAACATATGAGGCGAGGACTGGATGAAATATTATTTTCTCTTATTTCATTCTACTCTTTGTTAGAGAATATTTGGTACCTGTCACATGAAATTTTCTATTACATTTATATAAATTATATTTAAATAATTTTAAGAAACAATTTCAGACAAAAGATTGGAAGGGGAGATTTTCCAAGAAGACTGCGGTAGGATTCAGAGCAATATTTTACTTACGTACGCAGCAGTTTGAAGAGCTCTAACATAAGAGTAAGCTCACGTAAAGTTAACAGTTTTGCGTTCACAACTGCTCCAACTTTAGTTATGATTAACTTGTAGCTGATTCTACAAGATAGCTGGTCCTATACGCTAATCCACTATCATAATAGATCACTGTAGTTATAAACAGTACTCGCTGTTCGTTTAGACAGGTGATGAAGAAGGAATTTTGGCATATTAGGCGACCAAAAATTTACCAAAAATATTTCTCGTATTTTAAATATGAAAATAATTTTATCTGTAACCGGTATGTATAACGAACACACCTTCAGTTTTATTCGTTTATGCAATGACGATTCATATTTATAATAGCAATGTCAAACATATAGCTGACGAGAATAACGCAGTCTTTTGGAAGCATAAGTAAACAAAAAGGTTTTTTTTTTTTAAGTGGAATGTGCCTGTAGGCAATAACACTGTTTTCGTTATTGGTGTGGGAGTAGGACAAAAAAGTTAAAGAATGAACTGGCATTTGTTTGACGCACAAAGGTAAACTAATAGTTTTTTTTTATGACTAGCCATAGGTTGAACCAAGCGTGCGTGACCTTCTTCCCCTACAACTGTACCCTCTCTGGGTAATGCAGGGATGAAAATTTACCTTTAGTTTTATTGATTTTCCTTATGCCTTTATTTTAGCCTATGGCTTCCTGTCGTCGAGCTACATTATTTTTCTTAACGGTTTCTCTTTAATTTATAACATGCATTCACTAGGTAAATTAATTGCCATTTATAACTCTTTTTACACTATGGTGGTTGCCCTTGGTTCCCGGAGTATGAAAGAGGTACGGGTGACCTGCCATCCGCCACCGTTCCCCAAACACCTATGGGGTACTAATTATATATACTATTCCTTCTATAGTGCCACTAATTACAACTACTAATACATATTGACCTACATTATAACTCCTTCCAACAGTGTTGGCTAAGAAAGCGGGACGAGGGACCTGTATTGCCTAACTCGATGCACCTCCGTTCTGATTCATGCCCTTATGTTTCAACTACATTTTCGCGCCGAGTCGTCTAACCAGGTTCGCTTGCCTTCTTCAGTTGCTACTTCTATGTTAGTTTCAGTTTATTTTTTCTATACTTATTTGTCCAGTTTCTTTATCCTTGATCTTTGCCGGGTCATCACTGTTTTTTTTTCATATGGGCCGGGGATTGTGGCATCAGGACCCCTTTTCCCACGCGAAGCACAACCATTAAACAAGCAAGCTACTGTTTGTACCTTAGTCAGGTAAATTCTGATGTTTCAATGTGAAACTCCCAGTTTTTGTAGTGGGTCTGCTCATATTACTAGATTTTTGTAGCGGTTTTATTGTGTCCTTTCCGGAATTATTAGTGTAATACGTGACAACCATGTGTTGGTTTTGAGTTAACTATTCATCGAGCTCTTGCAAACCTTTTATAACCAGTCTTGGAAAGTCTGTAAAAATTAAATTTTTTTACATTTCATTACATTAGTAACGTAAATAACAATATTTTCACATTTCGTTACTCTTAGATTTATTTTCTGTTCGATTCTTACGTATTCAATTTTGGGACTCTCTTGCACCGCGTGCAGGACGTCATCTTCTGTTTAAAAAATTACACAGTTGGGTGATTCCACGAAACTGAACCTGAATAATTTTGCCTTGAAGTTCCCATATCTTCACAACAGCTNGTTACACAGTTGGGTGATTCCACGAAACTGAACCTGAATAATTTTGCCTTGAAGTTCCCATATCTTCACAACAGCTGTTGCGATCCAGGGGTAACTCAGTACATCATCTACATTTGGAAATACATTATGTGTGATTCTGCCTTTGTCAAAATGTTTCCTTCTCTCCTGCCACATGAGTATTGTATATACTCACTTCTTCTTCAGCTGGAGTGATGCTTTTCGACCATCAGTGATTTCCATTACCTCACCTCTTTATCTAATNATACTCACTTCTTCTTCAGCTGGAGTGATGCTTTTCGACCATCAGTGATTTCCATTACCTCACCTCTTTATCTAATTAAAAGGTCAAGGGGTATTGCCCCTGGTATAATTTTAAAATCTTCCGTGAATGTTGTTATATATGCCTTTGTAGCTACCAACAGCGCTCTTCCCCATGTACTTAAAAATATATTTTTATATGTACCACACTGAAGCTCCATACATGGCAATTGATGTAAAGGCGCCTTTGTATAGTGTCATTATAGTTTTTTATCGAAGTCCCCAATAAACTGTACACACAGATTTCATGTTGCTGTAGATTGATAAAGATTTATCCATTAAATATCTAATGTAGTCATGGAAACGTAATTTAATATTCACTACAACACAAAGATTATTTACATTTCCTTTCACTTTGATGGATGGGCCTGCCTTGATGTCTCATTACCTGTGATCTCTTAAGGTTTACTCTTAATAAGCATGGCATTTATCTTGTCACTGCAAAGTTAAGCTTCACTGTCTTTCCGCACTCTTCTAATTTATTTAGTATTTATTAAGTTTTGGCTTCTTGATATCTTCTACTCCATGCCGGTATACTGACTATGGCTTTATATTAAAAAGCAAAAATCTCACATTTAACTGGTATAGTTAACTGCAGTAAACTGTCGTAAAGGACATTCCATAGAATAAGCCCTAGGAAAGTGACTTGTGGGCAACTTCTCTTCAAAAATTGCCGAACGTATAACGGTTTCCTTCAAATATACTCATTCTCACTTCAAAGTATCTCAGTGTTAGTCCATATATGTTTCTTGGACAATTTTTAACCGCCATAATATTTGTGGCCATCACACATGGTCAAATGCTCCTCTTATATCTAGGAATATTGACGCTATTCCCTACCTGTGGGTCATAGGGTTCTGACTTAATGTTAAATAGCACAGACTATATGGTACCGGATAGGTTGAGGGTAAACAATAAGGTAGTCTTCCTGTGTTTCACTTACTGGTTGGTGATATTGTCTGGAATTTAGATATACAGAANGTCTCGAGTTTAAACATACAGAAACACTTCCGAAGTGTGGTACTCTATTTAACTAACTCGGATTAACTGCGGGCGATGTTGAGAAGGGGGGGGGGGGCTTCTTTGGACGACGACTTGATACTTAACTCTGCTTGTAGTGCTTGGTATGTTTTCGGCTATGGATGAGATCCGGCGATGACGTCCTCTCGCGATTCCCAACTCAACTTACTCTCTCGGCACGGTGATAAAACACATCCCTCTTCTCGCATAAATTCGCTTATATCCTCTCTTGCTTTCCTCCCTAAGTTCCTGCATGTGTCTCCCTTTTTGGAGGGAGGGAGGTGGGAGGAGGGCGCTGAACAATCGAATACTTCATACACGCACCATGATTCTTGTTGGTGGGTGGAATGAGGGGTGACCTGCACCCTCAAACTTACCCTGTCAGCTCTCCTTCTGCGTCGCACATCCAAGTTTCCCCGTGGTTAGCTAAGGGGGGAGGAGTAGTGCTCGTGGCACCACTTTCAAGCTCGTCAGCCATTTTCTCTTGTGTAACTAGAGGTGCTCTAGCTTGGCTCTGCAATTTTGCCTGCTTTCCTACGTATTTACATAGCACCTTCCGAGTGCTTCGGCGATATGCCAGCTCTTACTCGGCACAACCTTGACACGTGTAACTGAGTCTCCGTCCTCTGGGTTGGCCTGTCCTGGATTTCCATGTATCCCGCAACGCGTGCCAACTTGTAGGCGCTCGCGGGGAGGATAAAATCGCGGGGAGGTAAGCGCGGTTTCTANTGTATCCCGCAACGCGTGCCAACTTGTAGGCGCTCGCGGGGAGGATAAAATCGCGGGGAGGTAAGCGCGGTTTCTACTCCCAATACGCTTTACATGTCAATATGCCAAGGACATATGTCTGTGGTGGTAATTTTACCTTCTTCATCACTTCGATGACTGCTCGCTCTGTACCACTACATTTCCTGAAGTCATATTTTCGCGGTTGTCGTCCATTTGTAGCATCCATGAAGTTCATCAGTCGTTAATTGACCAGCATCTCCATCATTTTGCTCATCACTGGTAATATTGTTAATGGACAATACGATTTGCGACTTGTAGGATTATTTTATTCACCTTTGTAGAAAACTTTTANACTGGTAATATTGTTAATGGACAATACGATTTGCGACTTGTAGGATTATTTTATTCACCTTTGTAGAAAACTTTTAAAATGCCATTTTTTTCCATATTGTTGGGAATCATCCTCGTACCAGTCTATCATTTATTACAAGAGCGGTGGCACTTGTAAGAAGTTGCCTTTTTTCAGCACCACCCCTTTTCCTCTTCTCCTAACAAGGGAAGACACGTGTAAGGTTGTAAGGGGGTTGGGGGGTTGGAAATAGTTTAAAAGCCATGTTGTTTGACAA